>JAWPHD010008595.1:0-113390 GCA_037043455.1 Cyrtodaria siliqua | reverse complement strand
TCCCTATCCCACCACACCCAACACAAACCTTACATCCACCCTAAAACAAAACAATAACCCACCACAAACCCATCACCTCCCACCCCCACAACACAATCAATCACACCCAACACCCCTCAACATCCTCCCCCAAAACCAATCAATCCCCCATCATATCAATCAAAAAATCATCTACTTCCCATATATTACATCACCCCCTCCCCCCTCCACACACTACCTCATATCATCCCCATCCTACCCCCCCAACCCCCTCCCCCCTCCCACCCCCCCACCATATACACTAACACAACACCACACCAACATACCCACCATTTAAACCACAATCACCCATCCTCACAACCCCCTTACCCCTCCCCCCTCCCTAACAACCAAACTTTTCCACACCCCTCCTCTAACTACATAAACCATTCCACACCCCCTATATACTTCCCTATACAACCCCCTTAACCACACCCCCACTAAACAACAAACCAACCCCTTTCCCACACCCCCTCATTCAACTTCCACAAAACCTTCCCAACCCCCTCACTCTAAACAACACTAACAAATCCACACCCCCTACTAACTAAAACACCTCATCCCACAACCCCCCCTATTACCTATACTACCCAACCCACCACTAACAACCACCACCCTTTCCACACACCCCCCCACTCACTCACCCATTCCCACACCCCCCCCCACCACCCAACAAAACTACCACACCCCCCCACTAACCAAAAACACCATCCCAACCCCACCTTCCAACCCCACAAACCAACCACAACCACCACAACCAATCCAACCCCTATCCACACCACCACCCAACAAACCCAACAACCCACCCACCACCTCAACAACCCAAACACTTCAACACCCCCAAACCACTAACAACCAACCCAACCCTCCCAACCACCCACCCAACCCCAACCACCCCCACACCCATAACCCAACCCCCCCACCCCAACACAAAACACCCATACCCCACCCAATAAACCCCTACCCAACCCCAACCCCCAACCCAAACACACCCAAACAATCCACACCAACACCACCCCTCCCAACCCCCCCCCAACAACCCAACACCAAACCCCCCTAACCCCACCCAACAAAAACACCACACCAACCCCACCCCCCCCTAACCCAAACCAACACCAAACCCCCCAACACCTCCAACCCCCACCCCCCCAACAAACAAACCACACCCCCCACCACAACACCCTCAAAACACCCAACAACCCCCCCCACCCACCACACCCCAACCCCACCAACTAAACCCACCACCAACAAACACACCCCCACCACCCCCAACCCAACAACACCCACAACTCCACCCCCCAACACCCAACACCCCACCCCCCAACCTACAACACATACCCCCCCACAACCACCAAAACACCCCCCACCAACCCAAACCCAACCCACACCCTCCTCCAACTAAACAACACCCACACCACCCTCACACAACAACCCCAAATACCCCAACCAACATCCCCCAAACAACCCCCACCCCCTCCACCCCCTCCTCAACTAAACCCCCTACCAATAACCAACAATCCCATAAACAAAACTCCCATACCCCCCACAAACCATACATCAACAAAACCCCACCCACACACCCCCCCCAACCTACCACAACATCCCCCCCACCTAACAATAAACATCACCCCAACCCAATATAACATCACCACCCCCCCCCTCAATACATCTCCAAAACCCCTACCCACCCAAAATACACAAACCCTCAACACAACACCCCCCCTACCTAAACAAACCATCACCCACCACCTAAACTTCCCTCATCCCACATCCCCTATAATCCACCCCAATAATCCAAATAAATAATCCCCTCCTACCCCACACAAACAAACCACACCCCCAAACCACATCTACACCCTACCCCCCTCCCCATAACATTACAACCTCCTACTATAATAACTCCCCCACACCCCAACCACACCCCTCCACCCTCACAAAAACACCCCTCCCTCATTCCTCCCCCCCCACCTCCATCCCAACACCACCACCCCACAACAACCCAACTCACCCCTCAACACCCACTCCCCCCAATACCCCTCCCCCAAACATCCTACACACCCTAAACCCACCACTAACCATCACACCAACCACCCTCCAATCATATCTCTCACCCTCCCCCACCCCTACTCAACATCTCACTAACCTATCAATCACAAACATTCCCCCCACCCCCCCCACTAACAACTCCTACCTCCACAATCATTATCCAATTCACCAACATCCCACTATTCACTCCCACCTCCCCTCTCAAACACCATCCCACTCCCCAACTCCCCCTATACTCCCCTACACCCAACACACATCCCTCAACATACATACACATCATATCATCCTCACATACTTAACCTAACACAAAACCACATAAAATAACCCATAAAACACTAATCCAATACACTCCTTTCCCACAACCACCCCCCACATCATCTAACAACTCAACATTCTTAACATTACACTAACAACACACATCTATCCCTCCCAACACTCCTAAACACACTAATCTCTTAATTAATCAATACAACCACCCCTAAGCTATCCTATACATTTACCAAACCCCACTCAAATACCAACATACAACCATACTACTCCCACCCGCTCTTCCCAACAAACCTCATTACACCCCACCAATAAAACACCATTACATGGAATAATTCAATACTCATACGACTCCCACCAATGTAGACAACTCAAATAACCTGAACATCAAGCGTACATAGAAAAATGACTAATATACAACACACCAATTAAACCCCATAAATGTAACCAAACAAAGATCCAAATAAAAGTCTTTGTGTCAACCTACTTAGCATGCATACAGAGTAGATATCGATATGTCCGTAAGTACTGTCTACATTCATCGTACATTACGTCCGATCGACCGTTCCTAAAACTGCAACCTGAACCTATGTCAAACCTTAAAACAATATTCCACCTATGTTCTCATGAAACTTCATAAATATCAACATACTACCCCAAGGGAAGACGTTACACATGTCTAATAACTTTGTTTTTTTATTTCGGCCAAAGTTATGCCCCTTTCCATTAAACCTTTACTGCAACCTGACATAGCTCATAACGTTAATAAGCACATGGCAATCTACAAAAGAGATCGTGGAAACACCCTTCTCGTATATTTAATTAACATATGCAAAAGCCTATGTGATATCAGCCCTTGATTCCATCAATGAATTATATACTATTGTTCCAATTCACATTCACACTAAAAATATGTAGAGCATAATTGTAATAGTACACCACCGTTAAAAAAAGAGAAAAAATATTTTTGATATTTAAAATGATACACATGAAAAACGTGCACTTACATTGTAAACTGAAACGTGGTAAGGTGTTCCAAATTTGGTTGAGTTAATCCATGCCATACATCTATTTTTATATATAAAAAACAAAGTTATTAGACATGTGTAACGACTTCCCTTGGGGTGAGATGAAGATATTTATGAAGTTTCATGAACATAGGTGAAATATTTTTTAAGTTATGACCAAGTTCAGGTTGCAGGTTAAAGCGTGACGGACAGGCGGACGAATACGATGAATGAAGACAGACTACGGACAAATCGATCTCTACCTGTCTGCCATGCTACGAAGGTGACACAAAGACAAATAAAATGGAACTTTGAATTGTAACATTTCTGTGAATCATTTTTAATAAATATTTCAAAATTCTCTGACTCTTTAACAGAACAAAGTATATCAACATTGTGTTCTTTCATCTAATGCAAAATACCTGACAGTAGTATAAATAGGAGGGGTTACCAGCTTTTTTTTTCCTCGCGGAGGACTAACAGTAAGCAGTTACAAAGCTGTTTTTAGTTACCCAGTAGCAAACGCCAACGGCGGTGATATACTAGCTACCAAACCCTCGCAACTTTATAAACTTTCTGATTGCCTTCTCTTAGGAATAAACTTTACCAGTACCCCAGTATCTATACTACTCATCAATGTTGTTTATTATTTCCCTTATACAATTCAACTTATAACATTTACAAATCATTAGGTAAAGTCAGACGGAACCGGACAGTAGTCTTCATCATCGCTGTACATATCATATTCGGTCATAGTATATTTTACTTTTCTACACTTTGCTATTTCGTATTTCAGTTTAAGAAGCTCTTTTCTGTTTCTATCCAGCTGATGTTCATAATTATCCATTTCAACCAGCAATAGTCTTCGCTTATTAACTTTGCTTTTTTTAGTGTCCATAAAATCATCACGAACTATCTCATATTCTACTTGGAGTTGCTTGCCTCTCATCAATTCTTTTATATATATATCATTATCTAGTATGAACCTTTTATCGTCATAAGCTGACAATTTTTTCTTATTTATTTCATAACTGTTTAGGCTATGTTTTTTTTTATCTTATTAATTTCATTTTATGGTGGGCTTCCATCGCTGTGAATAAAATATCTTTGTAGCTTTTATGAGTTATATTTGTCTTAACAACACACTTCTTAATACCCTAACATGTCTTTGTACCAGTCTCATTATCTTATATGTATGAATATAGTTTACTTCGCAACCAAACAAATTCAACAATGGGTATTCCACACGTTTCATCTTTCATCTTGCCAATAACCTTATTATTATCATTAAAATGAAACTTACTTTTTGGATCATAATCGCAATTATCAAAAAGTTCTTTATCCTTGTAAAAGTCTGCATACACATCTTTTGTTTTTATTTCATAACACAAGGAATAGGTATCAGTAAACAATAACTTAGGTTTTTCATCATATTTATTTTTGATATAGTTGTAATGAAAATCATACATTAAATATTTTTACATGTCTAAAATACACATGTCAACATAACAAGGACGATTTAAAACTAATCGTTCTTTTATTCTGTTTATGGCAAATAAATTTTCATTAAGCATTTTACAAGAAGTAAATGAAGGTCTTGCTGCATATTTTAAAAGGACCTCATCGTCGTGAGTTAATTTAACATTAATTCTTTTTCTCAAATTTTCCATAGTTTTACCAAAAACTGAATTGTTCATCAGATTGAAGAAATCCTTTTCAAAAGCATTTTTACCAGCTGTTCTTTTGGTAGTATTAAAGTCCATGTATGTCTTCAACCACTCTGATTCGTTAAACTGTAGTATTCGATGTATTTTTGTCACCTTTAATCCAAGCTTTTTATACAATTCTAAGTTTCTAACATGCACGACATACATTTTTTTATTTTTCAATGTCGTGAAAAGTTTATTAACATTGCAAGGTCCAAATTTAAACTTTTGTTTTAAATTTTTACAATAGTCTGACAACAACTCATCTTTTATATTTAAACTTTCTGGGGCAAGAGGATAATCATTAACCGAGTCTTGCAGTTTCTTGGGATACTCAATATCACACTCAACAATGTAATATGATTTTCCTTTTTCAAACTTTTCAACCCACTTGAAGTTACCAGTAAGCAACGGTTGGCACATAGCCCACCCATACAAGTTATTAGCATCAAGATATATTATTTACTTGCTTTCTTTTTTCTTGTCATAGTTTGTCATATATTTATTGTTAGCCTGTGAATATCTGTTTGCGATATAACTCGTGCCGCCTTTTAATCCTTTTTCCACAAACAAATATTGATCAATATCAGCTAAATCAAGATGGATACCAGTAATCTTAAGGCATGCATACCAAGCTAAACCAGGACTACTGAAGTATTGGCAAAGATCTAATTTGTAATACTCAATACACATTTTTCTAAAGTTTTCAAAAACGTCTGCAAGCAGCAGCACATCAGTCTTAAGATACAGATCATGATATTCTCCCATATTTTTTAATCTTGAATGTTTTCCATATTTTTTTAGCGTGTTCATAATCTGCATCTGAAATGTGTTCATCATTTAATTGAGAATAAAAGCTATCTTAATTTAATTTTCTTTAAAATGTTCAAAACTGTTCATGTAATCATAAGGATAAACACCTTTTCTTTTTATTGATTCTAGCTTGTCATCAAAGTATTTTTGCGAGGTGTATTGAAACGAGTGGATGTTTTTTACTCAATGTTCTAATGATTGAGACATAAACTGAAAACTGTCAATAAACACTAAACTTTTTCCTAACATGAAAGCCATATACCTTTCCATGTTATTCGGTATGACATTTATTGTTTGTTTAAACTTTCCGATGTGTTGCATTATGAAGTGAGAATCATAACCTATCAAATTATGAAACACAACATGTATTTTTTTTTAGTTAGTCTGAAATTAATATTACATATGTCGTGAGCGCATCCCCTATACTTTCCAGTTATATGACAATGATCTGTAACTTTTCTAACAGAGTTTTCATATGCTACTGTACGACATGGGTCATCTTTTTTAAGAGTTATTTTTGGAATTTAGCTTCTTTTTCCGACGACATCAGCAAATCTTTCTTAAAATGTGTATTCATAGTTTTCTTGCACCACTTTTTTTCTTCTATCATTTTTTCTAAAAACTTGTAAACAGCATTTGGTCCTCTGTATGTCACACCTGGTTTTGAATATTGATCATCATAACAATAAACAACCATATATCCATAGCCGCAATCAATATGTTGCTGATATGCTTCCATGTATGATTTTTTAGGATTATATGGTGCTGAAGAAATACTTTCAGTTATCGCCTTAAAATCAGCATATATAACAAACGGAACCATCAGTTGCCTGTCATAGTTTTTAAACTTAACTTTTTCATTCTTATTTGGCATTTCTACTGATTGCTTACCATTATGCGAAAGACAAATAGGTTTGTGTTTTTCCAGAACTCTTTCTAATGTAAAGCACTGCAAGCATGTTTTACAAAACCATTTTTTGTCTTGATGCTTTGTTTGGTTAAACATTAATCTGTTAAAATATTTTAACCACACATAATGATTTTTTTCTTCTTCAGTGATTAAAAGTATATCACAAGTTTATTTTGCTTTATGTTTTGATATGTGCAAAGGATATACTTGATTATTTTCATACCCAAATATATTAAAGCAAATGTTATTTTGTTTTTTCTAATTATGGTATTTGTTTTATTGTAACAGGAAATGTTATTCCTTTGTAATTTTGATCTCCAATGTGTTTTTTATACTTTTTTATACTTTGATATCTTTTGGAGATCTTTTTAACAGGATATTTATAAGCCAAATGGCGCCATCTGAAACACTCATTGTCTTTTTCATTTTTTATATTTATTAAACCTTTTCTAGCATTTGCAAGTTCTTTCAGTAATACTAAATACGAGCTACCTCGCAAAGGCTTATACTTTATTCGATTTATATAATGTGCATCTAGTGTCTCAATTTGCCAACCACTTCCCATCTGAATCAAAGTTCCAATTCTATTTACAATTTCCTCACGTGTTTTATCCAAAGTCTCAACTATTTCGTTTTGGAATAATATTGTTGCCGCTCTTGAATTAAAGTAAGCTGTTTTGTATGTGGTTGCAGGACCTGTGTATTTGTCTCCCATCGATGTTTTTTTAACAGAATGTTTCACATCAACACTTAATTTAAAGCCGCCCTTTTCTTAGTACCGTTTTAAGAAAGTTTATAACGCTTGGTTGTGTTTTCTGCAGTTGAGTGAGCGGGTCATTACTAATAACATTTACTTTAAAAACCTCGCTATAATTGTTTTTGGGATGTTTCAATTTCTCGGATACGCATTATTTTTTAAGCCTATACTTATTTTATTTAAATTATTTCAAAGTAAAATATTTGCTTCCTGGTTAGATTATATTATTTTTATTTATTCATACATAATGATATCAATTCCTTTGTCTAACAAAATGCTGTAGTAAGGTATAAACGAATCCTCAGTTAAAAAACCACGAGTTGCTGATGATGTTTTTTACAAAAAAAACAACATGCAACCTGTTTATATCTGGGTTTTTTATTTTCCAAGGTAATTTTAGTTGTTGTACCATGGTTATAATTCTTTCAGTCAGATCTTGAAAGTTTGTAAAAACTTTTTGTCAAGTTTATTCATATCTTCAAAATCAACCATCTGAGCATATGCCATGTGAATGCTGTGAAATGATGGTAATACAGCGCTTGCTAGGACATGTCACTGATGCCGCGATACAATTGTAAGATGGTCGCATGCAGAGGTATGAACGCAAGTTGTAATTGTACGATGATACGATGCGACTGAAGATTAGCAGAGACAGTTTGTTTCGAAAAAGCATCATTTTGCAAAGTTCCATTGTAACTTCCGGCATGTCATTGCCCCATCAGATTGTGGTTTCTGAACATTGCATCGTGCCATTGATACGTGCCAATATCTCACTAGGTGCGCCAATATCCAGTTTGGACACACCATTGCCGTTTAATAACTTCTTAATATAATTTCCCTTAGCCTCGTCCATCGGCTGGGGACGTAAACCGGGCGGTCCCGTGTATCGGTCTATCCTCCGAGCACGATAAAGAAGCATAGGAATATATTCGATAAAAAGAGTAGGGCACGGTTCTCGGTTTCCTATGTATCCTTCCCCTCTCTCTCTGGGGCGGCTCTAAATAACATATACTGTGTTGATGAGCCGTTAAACAATATTCAATTAAATCTTCTTAAACCTCCTGTCCACCCGCATCTCTTAAGCTTCCTGCTCCCCACTCCAACATACACACATTTCTTCTCTTAAACCTTCTGCCCACCCGCATCCCTTAAGCTTCCTGCCCCCCTCCCCCCACACACACATTTCTTCTCTTAAACCTCCTGTCCACCCGCATCTCTTAAGATTCCTGCTCCCCACTCCCCCCACACACATTTCTTCTCTTAAACCTCCTGCCAACCCGCATCCCTTAAGCTTCCTGCCCCCCATACACACATTTCTTCTCTTAAACATCCTGCCCACCCGCATCCATTAGATTCTTGCTCCTCCCTCCCCCACATACACATTTCTTTTCTTAATTCTCCTGCCCACACGCATCCCTTAAGCTTCCTGCTCCTCCCTCCCGCACATACACATTTCTTCTCTTAAACCTCCTGCTCACCCGCATCCCATAAGCTTCCTGCTCCCCCACACACATTTCTTCTCTTAAACCTCCTGCCCACCCGCATCCCTTAAGCTTCCTGCTTTCCCCACCCACACATTTCTTCTCTTAAACCTTTTTCCCTCCCACATCCCTAAACTTCCTGCTCCCCCTCCCCCTCATATGCATTACCCTCCTGCCCACCCGCATACCTTAAGCTTTCTGCTTCCATCCCCACGGACATAAATTGTCTCGCGAGATTTAGAATTTTAACACACACAGCTAAACATGTATCCAGTCGGGAGACCCTATAAGCCCGTGGCCTAAAGTACACGAATTTCGATGACGTAATTATAGAGGCATGTTTATTTTGCGGAGCACAACGGGGCCGTTTATTTACCGGACACAACACGATGACGTAATTATAGCGGCATGTATATTTTGCGGAGCACAATCGGGCCGTTTATTTCCCGGACACAACACCAATCATTAACTTGATCAAATATAAAATAAGCTTTATAATACACAACTGTTAAATATAAGGTATAGAAAAAGAAATGGGGAGACATATGTGAGGTCCTTGGTTTTATAGACTATAAATGGTGGGAACAGGTGAGGCCCATGGCCTCATACACACTATATATACACTATAACAGGTGAGGCCCTTGGTCTCAGATACACTAAATCCACTAGCTGAGATGAGGCCCGTAGTCTCATGTACATGTTATCCACTATAAAAGGTAAGGCCAGATGAGGCTCATGGTCTTATGTCCTCTTATGTATGCTATATCTACTACATCAGATCAGGCCCGTGGTCTAATGTACACTACATACACTATATCAGATGAGGACCGTGATCTCATGTACACTATATCCACACTATGAGATGAGGCCCGTGGGCTCTTCTTATACACTACATCAACACTATCAGATGTGGTCGTGGCCTCATGTACACTACATGCACTGTATCATATGTGGCCCATTCTCATGTACACTACACTATTCAGATAAGGCCAGACGCCCGTGGTCTTATGTACTCTATATCCACACTATGAGATGAGGCCCGTGGTCTTATATACACTACATCCACACTATCAGATGTGGCCCACGGTCCTGTGTACACTACATCAGATGAGGCACATGCTCGTGTACACTACATAGAGGATCTTACATGAGTGACTGTGTATTATTGATTTTAATAAACGAGTTGGGTAAAATGATAGGATACGAGGCTCTGTCGAGTATTCTATCTTTCTATCCCACGAGTTTATTAAAGTCAATAATACACAGACACGAATGTAAGATTCTGTTTATCACATAATACACCTACGACGTGATAGTTTCACTTTAATGTTGTCAATTTACCTTATATACCGATCCTCTTCCTGGTCACCACCGACTGGATCATGCGAAAAACAACAGCAGATAAACCCAGAGGCATCCAGTAGACCCCCTTCTCCCAGCTCGAAGACCTCGACTTTGCCGATGACCTTGCTGTAGTCTCTACAAAATTCAACCATCTTCAAGAAAAGACCAACAGGCCGAATAGCTTTGCAATGCAGGTGGACCTTAACACCAACCCGTCAAAGACG
The DNA here is from genome assembly GCA_037043455.1 of Cyrtodaria siliqua. Taxonomy (NCBI): domain Eukaryota; kingdom Metazoa; phylum Mollusca; class Bivalvia; order Adapedonta; family Hiatellidae; genus Cyrtodaria; species Cyrtodaria siliqua. The sequence goes on along the minus strand of JAWPHD010008595.1, from coordinate 102,817 downwards.
AAAGTTATGTGCATTAACACCAATCCGACTGAACCAATCACAGTCAACAATGAACTACTTGAATATGTCCAAAATTTTACGTATCTCGGAAGCCTCATCAGTAAAGACAATGCCGCACAAAAATATATACAAGCAAGGCTTGGAAAAGCCAGAGGAGCATTTGGCAGATTAAAGACAATCTGGAAATCTAGGCAGTACAGCACCAACACAAAGTTACGACTATACAGCAGCTTTGTCAAACCAGTTCTGCTGTATAGCTCAGAATGCTGGCGAGTTACCAAGGGCGACATGAAGAAGATTAGCGTCTTCCACAATGGTTGCCTGAGGAGGATATGCAGAATATTCTGGCCATGAAAATCACCAATGCAGAACTGTACAAGAGTACAAAGAGCCAAAACGTGGTCACTGAGATCAAACGCCGCCGCATCCGTTGGCTTGGACACGTTCTTAGAATGGACCAGGGCCATATCACAAAGACTGCATTGAGATGGACACCACCAGGCAGAAGAAAACAAGGACGCCCTAAAATAACATGGAGGCGCACCATACTAACTGAGCTGAAGGAGATAGGTTTGACATGGGGCGAGGCGCAACAGGCTGCAAGCGACCGAGCCAAGTGGAGGCAAATCGTTGATGCCTTATGTCCCATCAGGGACGAAGAGGATTAAGGAACCGTGGCAATGTGTAAGACAAAGCATTACGTCATGTTGTTGTTTACATGACGTCGCTACGTTAATGGGATTAGAATAATTTAAAAAGTCTGGGATTTCAAAGAAATGCTTTAATGTGTCTTATTGAATTAATATTAGTATTAAAAAATATGCCAGTACATGTAACAACAATCGATAAATGAACTTGTTATCAATATGCTTAACATTTTTTATTGTATCATATTAGTACAGATATTAATCCACACTGGATTGTTTATCGTTGCAATTCAATATCTGATTCTACTATTTATAATTTTGTCTACCACGAACTTCAATTAAACAATAAACATAGATACCCTTTTTTGAATGAAGATATGTTTTAACCCAGTAAACGAAAACACTTTACCGACAGTCAAACTGCAATACAACAAAGTCCCAGTAAATAAAACAAGAGGCCCAAGTGGGCCTGTAGACGCTCTACTGGTATGATTTGTAGACGCTCTACTGGTATGATGTTGTAGACGCTCTACTGGTATGATGTGATTCAAAAACATAAACATGATAGAGGCCAACCCAAGAAACATGTTTCATATATATAACTCTATGTAAACTTTGGGTTATCGTGGCGGCCATTTTGAATATTTGACGACATGAAAAACACAAACTTGATAGAGGCCAACAACAGGAACATGTATATGATATTTAACTAGAATGGAATAAGTGGTAATATGTTGTTTGATAAATGTCCTTAAATTTGACCTAAGTTTAGCCATTGTGGCCATCATGGATGACTTGAGACCCCACAACACAAATCTTAGGGGGACTAACTCAAAGATCATAGTGATTAAGTTTCATCAAAATCCTTCATGCGGTTTTAGAGAAGAAGTCATTTTTAACGTTTTCCTATATAACTCTATGTAAACTTTGGGTCGCTGTTTCGGCCATTTTAATTTTTCGACGGTAACGAAAAACACAAACTTGATCGAGGCTAACCCAAGGAACATGTTTATGATATTTCACAAGAATGGAATAAGTGGTTTCGGAGGAGATGTTTGAAATTTCCTTAAATTTGACCTAATTTTATCCATGGTAGCCATCTTGGATGACTGACAGCCGCGAAAAAACACAATTATGAGGGGGACTATCCTAAAGATCATTGTAATGAAGTTTAATCAAAATCCTTCAAGTAGTTTCAGAGAAGATGTTATTTATAGCCTTTACCTATATAACTCTATGTAAACTTTGGATCTCCGTGGTGGCCATTTTGATTATTCGACGATAACAAAAAACACAAACTTGATAGAGGCTAACCCAAGGAACGTGTTTATGATATTTCACAAGAATGGGATAAGTGGTTTCAGAGGAGATGTTGTTTGAAATTTCCTTAAATTTGACCTAATTTTAGACATGGCGGCCATCTTGGATGACTGGCGGCCGCGAAAAACACAAATCTGAGAGGGACTATCCCAAATATCATTGTGATTTAAGTTTCATCAAAATCCTTCAAGTGGTTTCAGAGAAGATGTCATTTTTAACGTTTTAATATATATAACTCTATGTAAACTTTGGGTCGCTGTGGGGCCATTTTGATTATTCGACGATAACGAAAATTTGACCTAGTTTTAGCCATGGCGGCCATCTTGGATGACTGGCGGCCCCAAAAAACACAAATCTGAGAGGGGCCCTCCCAAGTAACCTTGTGATGAAGTACTATCAGTGTATTCTTCACCAAAAACTATTCCTATGTAAAATACATATCATAATTATTAATACTTTTATACATAACGGTGTGGGAGTGGAATAACACCATTCAATATTTTTGATAATCAAATAGTATATATATATATATATATATATATATATATATATATATATATAACTATGCAAATGAGGGCGGAATCATTATTCGGTATTTTCTGTTCAGCTCGGAGTACATCCGAATTGCATCGTCAATTACCGTAAACGTTCAAAATAACGCACAACGACAACATTAATATATATAGGCAGCTACATAAATAAATGTTATGTTGAGGCTTTTTTTAATTGAATTGAATTGAATTGGGTATTAAGGCACACCAACACATGAAAGGTTATATGGCGCCTAACAGGAATGAACATGCCAGGCTCATCCTCCATTTACATCAAGATAAAATATGGAGAATGGGCCTAGAACCTTCTTACCTTTTTGAGTTATGTGATAAATAAAATCTAACATTCGTGCGTATTTAATATTGAATGTATTAAACTCGGATAAAATTAATATGATGCTCGGCACAGCCTTGCATCATATAATTTTATTCAACTCGTTTAATAAATTCAATATTAAACAGGCACTCATGTAAGATCCTCTATATATAACTTTACAAACATGACACTAATTACATAGCATACAGTAACTTAAGTTATGTAGGTTTTGGAAGTATTTTTGAAACACAAAAACTGTCTTTAGAATTAAATTGAATTGTAAGGCGCACCAACACATGAAAGGTTATATGGCGACTAACAGGAATGAACATGCCAGGCTCATCCTCTATGTACATCGAGATAAAATATGGAGAAGGGGCCTTCTCACCTGCAGAACTGCAAAGTTGCTGCAAATTCTATTGTAGACACTTCATTTACGCTGGAGCCACGTTTATTGTTTTTCTGCCACTGCTCTAGTGAAGTGAGCGAGATGGCACCTGAAACAACGCAGGGATCATGATGAAGACCTTTAATGAGCATGCAGACAAATGATAAAATGAACATGAATTTGGGGGGTTCTACCCCTCTGCCTACCCCTCCAACGGGATCTGCAGTGGCCCTCTTATTTGCCCCGGAACCACACGAGGCTGTCTTTAGAAGATTTCAAATTTATAAATTTATTCGTGTATAATTTGTCATGAACAACAATTTTGAACCAAACAGATAATGAAAAGAATTAGTCCTTTACAAGGTATACAACGACAAATGTTATAACTCAATATAAACATCACGTTTACTTGAATTCGATATTTCGATCTTTCTGTATAAAAACATAAGGCTAGTTTAAAGTGCGTGAAATGATCGAAATATCAAATTCAATCCTTATATTTACATTACATTTGTTCTATCTGTTTGTCACACATGAATAATATAAATACGTTGTATTTGTGTTAAAAAGTGTTTTGAAGGGAGTACATCAGGCTTTTTATGGGGGTCTTGGTGTCCGACTTAAAATAAAATATTAATATTTTCTATTTTACATGGCCAAAACATAATGAAAGAGCCTAAACATTATCCCTGGGTTAATTTCAGCATTTTACGTCCGATTCCGTCCTAGCTATATGGTGTTTTCAAAGTTTAAACATTAACAAAATGGTTGTAACATCATATTTTGATTGATATAAGTGTTTTATTATGAACTGGAACAATTTTATAATTTAATATGTTTCTAGAAAAAATCCTGATGTACCCCCTTTAAAACTGTAATACGTATTGTTGGAACAGCGACCTTGCCAGCATTGCACCATTTTTATTATAGCAAGTTAATGCAATTAGCACGAGAACGGCAATTAGCACGAGAACTTAAACACAACTTTACGTCATACAAACAAAACAAATCAGTCAGACGAATTAACTGCACCTTATTTGTTTTAGCTCCTCCCCAAAAGTAAATGTTTTGACTGGTAATAGAGGCGCAACAAGGAACAATAGTTTAATGCAGGCATGTGCAGCAGAAATGTAAATATATCATAGTAAAAAGTTTCGTTCATAATTATGTTTATATATTTATTAAAATAAGCTCACTAAATCCACTATAACAGACGATGCCCGTGGTTTCATATTCAATATATCCACTGTATCAGATGAGGCCAATGCCCTTGGTTTCATATACAATATATCCACTATATCAGATGAGGCCTGTGGTCTCCTGTACACTATATACACTATATCAGATGAGGCCCGTGATATCATGTACACTATATCAACACTATCAGATGAGGCCCGTGGTCTCATGTACACTATATATACACTATCAGATGAGGCCCGTGGTGTCTATACACTATAACAGATGGAGCCCATGGTCTCATGTACACTATATACACACTATCAGATGAGGCCCGTGGACTCGTGTACAGTATATCCAAACTATCAAATGAAGCCTGTGGTCTCGTGTACACTATATATACACTATCTGCTGAGGCCCGTGGTCTCATGTACACTATATACACACTATCAAATGAGGCCGTGGTGTCTATACACTATATCAGACGAGGCCCGTGGTCTCATGTACTGTATATCCACACTATCAGATGAGGCCCGTGGTCTCGTGTACAATATATATACACTATCAGATGAGGCCCGTGGTCTCATGTACACTATATCAGATGAGGCCCATGGTCTCATGTACATTATATACACACTATCAGATGAGGCCCGTGGACTCGTGTACAGTATATCCACACTATCAGATGAGGCCCGTGGTCTCATGTACGCTATATATACACTAGTTGCTGAGGCCCGTGGTCTCATGTACACTATATACACACTATCAAATGAGGCCGTGGTGTCTATACACTATATCAGATGAGGCCCGTGGTCTCATTTACACCATATATACACTATCAGCAGAGGCCCGTGGTCTCATGTACACTATATCAGATGAGGCCCATGGTCTCATGTACATTATATCAGATGAGGCCCGTGGTATCATGTACACTATATCAACACTATCAGATGAGGCCCGTGGTCTCGTGTACACTATATACACACTATCAAATGAGGCCGTGGTGTCTATACACTATATCAGATGAGGCCCGTGGTCTCATTTACACCATATATGCACTATCAGCAGGGGCCCGTGGTCTCATGTACACTATATCAGATGAGGCCCATGGTCTTATGTACATTATATCAGATGAGGCCCGTGGTATCATGTACACTATATCAAAACTATCAGATGAGGCCCGTGGTCTCGTGTACACTATATACACACTATGAAATGAGGCCATGGTTATGGAACGCCATGACTGTCTTATGATGTTGCCGATTAATATATGCAGTGCATTTTCCTTTATATGCGGTAGATCTTTCATGATACGCTGTGCATTTTTAATTATATGTGGTAAATAAATCTTTATATGTGGTAGAAAAGTATTTATATGCAGTAGATTAATCATTATATGCGATAGATAAGTCATTATATGCAGTAGATAAACCATTATATGCGGTCCAGTTATCGTTATATGTGGTGCATTTATTACTATATGCAGTAGTTTATCTAATATATGAGGTCCTTTGAACATTATATGAAGTACGTTTGTATTTATATGCAGTGATTCCGTTGACTTTATATGTGGTACATATTCTAATATACGTGGTGGATACGTCTTTATATTCGGTGGTTTCAATTGCATTATATTCGGTACAAACGGCTTTATACGTGGTGCATTTCTTATGATATGCAGTGCATTTTCTATTATATGCGGTGTTTTTTTCATTATGATGATGAGATCAATCGGAACACTCGTTTTAAAGATGTTACGATTTGGACTGCTACACAGCGTTTAAAATAAACGACTGCACTGCACATAGAACGCTGTCATTATCGATTATTTAGACCCACAGCGATTGGCCAGTGTATACACACGCTTTACGAAATTAGATGATTTCCAGTTTTATAAATAGAACAAAAACTGTCTTACCTTTTTCAGTCCAAACCAAGACTGGATTCATTTTAATAATATAAAAAAACACGAACTGTTGATTACAATTAGGTCAAACATAGACACGTTGACTAGATCGGCGTTAGAAAATGGCATATGTTTTGATAACACACCAGTCCCTTGGAAAATCTCGAAAAATACTCCAACCCATCCTGGAAAACAATCTCGAAAACACCCCATGAACACCACCATCCCCTTCAACATATTTTCCTTCCACAAATATTGCGTGGAAATAATTGATAGGTGTATAATTGTTTTGCGTGTATTCCTTCATTAATTACTGATATCCTACTACTTTTTCCTTGATAGGACATTTGTAAAAGTGCATTAAAATCGAAGGGGGAGAGGGAAGTGGGTGTAAGGGGGCTGATGGAAGGTTTTGTTGTAAAATATTCCGAAAGTGGACTGTTTGTAATAATGTTCAGAATAATGTTGGGAGGGTGCGGTGGGGCATAACCCGGGAATTAGACAGAAACGAATTTCTGTAGGCGGGAATGGGCTATTCCAGATAATCTCCATACTCACCATCCATGCCCCCGCTTTAAGAAATGTATTTTTAAGCCCAGAAAGCACCCCTAGTTTAAAACAACAACAGCAAAATGATATATATATACACTAGAAAAGTAAAGCGTTTAAAACCTTCAGACCCTGCCACGGAACCACCTGGAAATATGTCCAAAATACCACCCTAGATCCCCGGAAATCCATTTCCTACCTCCTCCCCATAAAGCAGTCTAAAAAGCGTTTACCTCAAGAAAATGTACAGACTACCCCCTAGATTTAAAAAAGAAATACATCACCTTAAAATACGTGGCGAAGCACCTCCTAATAAAACTATTTATGGAGGAAAAATGAAAAAATCTCCAGCCACCATACCCGTTCGTTTATATCTGTTAACCCCTCATTCCCTCATGGAATTTGTGTAGGGCCCCACCACCCGCACCCCCACACCCCAACACACACCACCATCACATCCTCACCGCTGCCCTCGCAAGAAAAACAACACCCCCTTACCACATTCTCACAAAACCAGGAAAATACCATCCCTTTGTGGGGCGGGGTGTGTGGATGTATTTTGTTCACAACCCCACCACCGGAAGCCACCACCCCATTCTTTCCTTATAAGGACACTGGGTACAGAACGTGGTATGGTACGTACCAACATGGGGGACTATCCTTGGGAATAAGAGTGATTGTGTATTTAGCGCGTACACTTCCTCAGTAATTGTAATGTATGCATTTATTATATACTTTCCAGCGAAATAGTGGATTAAATCCATATTCACTCCAAAGAAACAAACATTCTCTATTTATTCACTCCAAATTAACAAATATCCTCTATTTATGTATGTCACGCGCGTGCATTGTGAAATAATATTGAGAAAAAGCCCCAACTTGTCATATCTTTTAATAGAAAATAGATCAGACGAGATGCTTGACCATGATCGCAGTTGGAATGCACTGTACGTGAGCGATTTTTTTCGGCCGATTTGACTGTCGCTTGTTTGCTCCTTCTTGTTTGAGTGAAACGGGACATACGCAGTGAAGCAGTCTAGTTAGTTTCCGATAAAATCGTAACATCTTAAAAAAAAGAGTGTTCCGATTGATCTCATCATCATAATGAAAAAAACACCGCATATAATAGAAAAAGCACTGCATATCATAAGAAATGCACCACGTATAAAGCCGTTTGTACCGAATATAATGCAATTGAAACCACCGAATATAAAGACGTATCCACCACGTATATTAGAATATGTACCACATATAAAGTCGTTATATGTGGTGCATTTATTACTATATGCAGTACACTATATACACACTATCAAATGAGGCCGTGGCCGTGTAGTTCAGAATATCGTACGTGGCGTCAGGTCTTGATAGGGTTTTTAATCTATCAGCATTGCATATTTTAATAAACAATGTTAGATTTATAGAGTTTCAACAAATGAGGCTTTTGACTTATAAAACACTTTACATGTACATGTATAATATACACCAGTCGAGGTTGGTAACTTGGTATGATATTTTTTCCTAACATGTTTCAGGCATAATGACAAAAAATCTGGGACAAGTTATGGAACGCCATGACTGTCTTATGATGTTGCCGATTTATATATGTAGTGCATTTCCCTTTATATGTGGTAGATCTTTCATGATATGCAGTGCATTTTTAATTATATGTGGTAAATAAATCTTTATATGTGGTAGAAAAGGATTTATATGCAGTAGATTAATCATTATATGCGATAGATAAGTCATTGTATGCAGTAGATAAACAATTATATGCGGTCCAGTTATCGTTATATGTGGTGCATTTATTACTATATGCAGTAGTTTATCTAATACATGAGGTCCTTTGAACATTATATGAAGTACGTTTGTATTTATATGCAGTGCTTCTGTTGACTTTATATGTGGTACATATTCTAATATACGTGGTGGATACGTCTTTATATTCGGTGGTTTCAACTGCATTATATTCAGTGCAAACGGCTTTATACGTGGTGCATTTCTTACGATATGCAGTGCTTTTTCTATTATATGCGGTGGTTTTTTCATTATGATGATGAGATCAATCGAACACTCTTTTTTTTAAGATGTTACGATTTTATCGGAAATTAACTAGACTGCTTCACTGCGTATGTCCCGTTTCACTCAAACAATGCGACAGTCAAAAACCGATTTCATCGGCCGAAAAAAATCGCTCACGTAAAGTGCATTCCAACTGCGATCATGGTCAAGCATCTCGTCTGATCTATGTTCTATAAAAAGATATGGCAAGTTGGGTTTTTTCTATTATTGATTACACAATGCACGCGCGTGACATACAAAAATAGAGGTTAGTTGTTAATTTGGAGTGAATAAATAGAGAATATTTGTTTCTTTGGAGTGAATATGGATTTAATCCACTATTTCGCTGGAAAGTATATAATAAATGCATACATTACAATTACTGAGGAAGTGTACGCGCTAAATACACAATCACTCTTATTCCCAAGGACAGTCCCCCATGTTGGTACGTACCATACCATGTTCTGTACCCGGTGTCCTTATAAGGAGAGAATGGGGTGGTGGCTTCCGGGGGTGGGGTTGTGAACAAAATACATCCACACACCCCGCCCCACAAAGGGATGGTATTTTCCTGGTTTTGTGAGAATGTGGTAAGGGGGTGTTGTTTTTCTTGCGAGGGCAGCGGTGAGTATGTGATGGTGGTGTGTGTTTGGGTTGTGGGGGTGCTACACAAATTCTATGAGGATTGAGGGGTTAACGAATAAAAACGAACGGGGTATGATGGCTGGAGATTTTTCCATTTTCCCCCAATACATTGTTTTATTAGGAGGTGCTAAGCCACGTATTTAAAGGTGATGTATTTTTTTTTTAAATCTAGGGGGTAGTCTGTACATATTTTTGAGGTAAACGCTTTTTAGACTGCTTTATGGGGAGGATGTAGGAAATGGATTTCCGGGGATCTAGGGTTGTATTTTGGACATATTTCCAGGTGGTTCCGTGGCAGGGTCTGAAGGTTTTAAACGCTTTACTTTTCTAGTGTATATATATATATCATTTTGCTGTTGTTGTTTTAAACTAGGGGTGCTCTATGGGCTTAAAAATACATTTCTTAAAGCGGGGGCATGGATGGTGAGTACGGAGATTATCTGGAATAGCCCATTCCCGCCTAACAGAAATTCGTTTCTGTCTAATCCCCGCGTTATGCCCCACAGCACCCTCCCAACATTATTCTGAACATTATTACAAACAGTCCACTATCGGGATATTTTTCAACAAAACCTTCCATCCCCACCCCAGCCCCCTTACACCCATTACCCTCGCCCCCTTCGATTTTAATGCACTTTTACAAATGTCCTATCAAGGAAAAAGTAGTAGGATATCAGTAATTAATGAAGGAATACACGCAAAACAATTATGCACCTATCAATAATTTTCCCCGCCGGGGTAGGAGTAGGGTAGCAACAGGCTAATCGATTTATTGTTCTATCCCCTCTCTAGGAGATCATTTTCAAAGTAATCCCCAGTGTTGGTATTATACCAGTTCTGTCTGAAGTCCCTACCCCAGTGTCAACGTTGTTGGTCTAATTCAACTTTTCCACGCAATATTTGTGGAAGGAAAATATGTTGAAGGGGATGGTGGTGGGGAAGCGGGGTTCATGGGGTGTTTTCGAGATTTTTTTCCAGGATGGGTTGGAGTATTTTTCGAGATTTTCCAAGGGACTGGTGTGTTATCAAAACATATGCCATTTTCTAACGCCGATCTAGTCAACGTGTCTATGTATTCAACAGTTCGTCTTTTTTTATATTATTAAAATGAATCCAGTCTTGGTTTGGACTGAAAAAAGTAAGACAGTTTTTGTTCTATTTATAAAACTGGAAATCCTCTAATTACGTAAAGCGTGTGTATACACTGGCCAATCGCTGTGGGTCTAAATAATCGATAATAACAGCGTTCTATGTGCAGTGCAGTCGTTTATTTTAAACGCTGTGTAGCAGTCTAAATCGTAACATCTTTAAAAACGAGTGTTCCGATTGATCTCATCATCATAATGAAAAAACCACCGCATATAATAGAAAATGCACTGCATATCATAAGAAATGCACCACGTATAAAGCCGTTTGTACCGAATATAATGCAATTGAAACCACCGAATATAAAGACGTATCCACCATGTATATTAGAATTTATTATATAACCTATAAATAGACGCGTTTTCATTGGCTAAAAAGTAATTTTTTAGAAAAAATATCTAGCGATATTGACCTGTTTTTTTGATATTGACCTGTTTTATATAATTGTTTTTTTGATATTGACCTGTTTTATATAATTGTAAATTGAGGGTTATATAATAAAACAGTTATGGACTTTTCAGCTGTTATACATGATGTTGATATGTACCAAAAAATCATTATTGACCTCGGCTATCGCCTCGGTCAATAATGATTTTTTTGGTGCATATCACATCATGTATAACAGCTGAAAAGTCCATAATTGTATAATGTACCACATATAAAGTCAACAGAATCAGTGCATATAAATACAAACGTACTTCATATAATGTTCAAAGGACCTCATATATTAGATAAACTACTGCATATAGTAATAAATGCACCGCATATAACGATAACTGGACCGCATATACTTGTTTATCTACTGCATACAATGACTTATCTATCGCATATAATGATTAATCTACTGCATATAAATCATTTTCTACCACATATAAAGATTTATTTACCACATATAATTAAAAATGCACTGCATATCATGAAAGATCTACCACATATAAAGGGAAATGCACTGCATATATTAATCGGCAACATCATAAGACAGTCATGGCGTTCCATAACAAGTCATGCAAGACTTATATGGTGTCACAAAGATGTACCTGTTGAAGGAGTTCCATTTAGTATTGATAGAAATATAATCAGGCAATGTAAAAATATGGGAAAGCTCATAAAAGAAAGCCTAAAAAGACAAAGGCAAGTAAAATGTTCTATGTTATTTTAACAATTTGTAGATCTATATGGGGGTTACAACATTTACACAGTGATTAAATGGCTTTTGATGACTTTTGGATATATAATCAAAGTACTAAAGTACTGAATGGCGAAAACATTGGATGGAATGAATGATTTCAAATGTTTCGCACATGAAATAGATTGTTGGAAATAAAAGTATTGCATGGGGGAAATTTATGTTGAGAATGTAACCCAAACACAAAACATGAATGTAACAATTGCTAAGTGTGTCTGCTTATATGCACCAGCTATTTAAACTCCGACGTGTGCATTGGATGCCAAATGTTCGTTTAATATTGAAAGATGGGCATAAAATGTAAGTTGTGAGAATGTGTGTAATGGTCAATCTGTAGAAAAACATATGTATTTTATACATAAAATACCATGTCAGATAAGAAATAAAATATGTCCAGCGGGTTTATATTGTGCGAGATCAAAATCTGGTGTTTGGGACGTGAAACACATCAAAACTGTGGGCCTGTGGCCCGCGGTTTCGCTGATCTCCATGTCTCGCCCACCAGGTATTGATCTGGGACAATATAAACCCGCTGGACATATTTTATTTCTTAATAATAATGTTCATGAAGTCAAACACTTCACGGGTCTCATCTGGTGTATTGTATATGTTCATGAAGCCATGGACATCAAATGCTGTATTCTATATAATGTTCATGAAGCCATGGGCCTCAACTGGTGTATTCGAGACCATGGGCCTCATCTGATAGTGTATATAGTGTACATGAGACCACGGGCCTCATCTGATAGTGTGTATGTTATAGTGTATTATTTTGTAATTGTATGTTTATGGATAGCTCCGGTAAAATGTATGTTTTTGTATAATGTTTGCGAAAATGTGGACAGTTTTAAATGCAGGTGTGAATGGTTTCACAGATAACATTTGAAATCGGCTTTTATTTGTATTAAGTATGTTTGATATGACGCCGTCTATATATGTTAAATAATTAGATTTAAATGAAAGATTAGGTCACAAAGGAAGTTGACCATACCTGAGGGGTATTAGTTAAGTATAGATAAATTGGCGTTTATTGCATCAAATAGTACTTAGACATTTATATTGTCCGGGTTACCATGGTAACCGCTATGGAATGCACATTTTATACAAGGGATTTTTGTGGGGTAGGATGGGGTGAAGTGAGTTAAGTTTTGGATTTGAATTACAGCGGTTATCCGTGTGTTAATGAAAATTGGACTATCCATTTCATGATTTCTTAATATTCATATTAGAACTTTTATTGTTTGGTATTTCCAACATTTAGACATTGATAACATGATATATTGGTTTTCCGATAAATAACTTACTGTTTGACAATATGTGATATGAAGATAAAAAAAGAAATATTAAAACAACAAACATCAGAAAAATTCGACTTTGTCGTTCATTGAATGTTCCTACAGAAAAATAGGACTAGTAAGATATAGACTATAACATGTATATAGTGTAAACGAGACCATGGGCTTCATCTGAAAGTGTGTGTGTGTGTGTATATAGGGTACACGAGACCACGGGACTCATATGATAGTGTGTATATAGTGTACACGAGACCACGGGCCTCATCTGAAAGTGTGTATAATGTACACGAGGTCACGGGCCTCATCTGATAGTGTGTATATAGTGTACACGAGACCACGGGCCTCAATTGAAAGTGTGCATAGTGTACACGAGACCACGGGCCTCATCTGAAAGTGTGTATATAGTGTACAAGTGACCACGGGCCTCATCTGATAGTGTGTATATAGTGTACATGAGACCATATGATATAGATTCAATGTAATTTATAAGGACTTTTCCCTAGGCCTTCTGGATTTGAATTGTGTTTGGAGGAGAGCAAGGCACTTCTACTGGTTGATCACACACCGACTCAGTCTCTGATACATTTATGATCTGATCAGATGATTCTGAAGGGCCAGTGGGTGGGGAGAACTTTCATTTTTTTCCGAAACGTACGGTCCTGGGTGCCGTTTCACGAAGCGTCGTAAACTTACGTTCAATATTAACGTAAGTTTTTCACTTACGTGAAAGTTAAGAATTTCTTAAGTGCGTTTCTCGAACGTCATCGTAAGTATTTGCGTACGCTTACGATAAAAAAAATCGTAAGTTTTTCGTAGGATACTCTTTAATACAGAAGATAAGCATTTCATCGTAGCAACGACGACATCCTGTTGTTAATTGGCGAGCACCTGTCCAACAAAACTGAGCTTATTAACTTCAAATCTATACTTTGTACTTGGAAATCTATAATTCTATGACGCTTCAATATGACATTAATGACGTCAAGAAAAAAAGACGCACCTTGACGTCATAATGCACACATTACGTCGATTTTTAACTGTTTTATTGGGTCGTTAATTGGATGTTGTACACTTTACTTTAAAAGTATGTTATGTTCTCTTTATTGCGCGATGATTATTGTGGCAGGCCAATGGCAAAGCTGCCTTTACGCCAAAATACTGGGCTTGCTCATTATTTCACCCTAAAAATATATGGGTACGACTTAGTAGAAGGACACAAAAACTGAAGCTGCGAATCTACAAGGATGTTGAAATTAACACAGTCTTAGTCAGATGCCATTGTTGACATATTTGCCGATCTTAAAAGGGAATAGTGTAATGTCATGATTTAACACGTCAGGCACATAAACAATCCAACATCTTCAAAGTTACGGTAATGTAATAGTATGCTTGTATAATGTAATAGTGTACTTGTATCTAGAGACACAATAAGTCAATGATTAATTATAATTTAGAAAATATTATATTAAACAAAACGTAAGGTTTTGCAGAGACGTGTAATAAACCATTCTTAAATCACTGGGTTTTGGTATCGCGTTTGCTTTAATTGGAGTGTACATTGTTTTAGATTAACAGTTTACTCATATGAAAACATGTATTAGCCAAGATCCGTCCCGTCCAAAAGCATATGCATCTAGGTCTAATGCGTAACCAGCAGTGTGTGAACGCTTTTTACTTCTTCAGAATGTTTGATGCACCTAGTTACGTGTATTTCTATCCTATTAATGTATGCCGTCGTTGTACGTTACAATAATAATCGCGGTCTAAGATGTTAACGATATAATAACAAGGGTATACTTGAAGTAACATATATGAAGACCGTCTTCAACTTGAAGTAACATATATGAAGACCGTCTTCATATATGTTACTTAGTATCCCGTGTATCGGTCTATCCTCCGAGCACGTTAAAGAACCATAGGAATCTATTCGATAATATAAGAGTAGGGCAGGTTCCCGGATTCCTATGTATCCTTCCCCTCTCTCTCTGGGGCGGCTCTAAATAACCTATACTGTGTTGATGAGCCGTTAAACAACATTCAATTCAATTAGTATACCCTTGTTATTATATCGTTAAAATAAAGTATATTTATATCACAAAACAATACCAAACTAGCGTTATAATTAAATCCCTACGAATAAAGTGTCCTAGTTCAGATCGTATGCACAAACAATGCAGACGCTAATGTATCTATATACATTTAGGGTGTCCTAATGGTTAAAAGGCTGAGGGACTATAATCCTTTAGAACCAGACTCACGCAAACACGCATGGCAGATCTATTTGAACTGACACCCATCCTCTCGTGTAATACTTCTATATGTGGACGTGTACATGTAGGCATGCAGGTCCTTTGAATAAACATCGCGCGCGACTTTTATCTTTACCTATAGAGATATTAAGACTCTTTCATAAAGAAGATAGGGAATTTCAACCCGAGGAATACGTGTTTTTTATTTGAACCGAGGCTCGGCCGAGGTTCCGATTACAACTCCCTATCTGAACCGATTACCCATGATAAACTCTTTTTCTTGCATATCAAAGACATGTTGGGTGTTTACGCCGCCAGCTACTAACGTTTTGCATGTTTTCCTGCGTACCGGATGTTGGTGCGTGTGACTTTTATCTCGACGACCCTAGGGTGAGATGGAAATATCTAGCCCCGGTAAAATGACGGATTTTCTTGTCCGGTGTGCAAGAACAGTCTTTCCATCCCCCATGTACAATGTGGATAGCCTTTTCCGGTATGCAAGAAACTAATAGGCATACAGTAAGTAAATCACCGTGGTCGATAAGGAGTTCCCAAATATATAATCCCCTCACCCTTTTTGTGATAAAATGCATTTTTGAGTATTTAATGCCGTTTTTTTTTTTTGTGGCTGAAATTACTTTATTGACTTTTTTGTGAGAGCTAAGAACCATTTGCATGGTTGTATGATGATTGTATTTATCAACTTGAAAGTTTTGAAAGTGAAAGTAGAACACATGTAAGAGGTGCTGAATGAATGCAGTTTGTTCAAGGATCAGAATTTTATTTTTATGCCACCTGACCCCTACTATTCTCAGCAGTTTTCTAGAGAGGAGGGTCTCATGATTAAGAATATATAAGTGAATCTTAGTTTGAACTTCATTTTGAAAAATGGCTAACTAGAAAGCTTGGAAAATATTGTACAGGACTCAATGGTTTTCGTTTTACTTCCGGTACACCTATATTCATGACATGTTATGCTCTCTGATAAGTTACGAAACACATTTACACGGTTATATTTTAATATACTAGTAGTTTGTTTCTCATGTAAAACTTATTTTCTGAAGAAAAAAAACACGTACATCAAGTAGACTAGCCGATCGACGCTATAAATGTCTGACAAATTACACTACTCCATTACGATTAATGTGGCCCAGTGGATAACGCGGTGACTTGAAATCCGGAGGACCCGGCGTCAAGCCTCACCGGCGCCACTCAGTATGTCGTTGTGTTCTTGGGTAAAACACTTGCCTATTACCTACACTCCACGCAGAACCAAATGAATATAGGCAGGTTCCTCGATGGATTCCTATGTATCATTTCTGAGGCAGGTCTAAATAACCTATGATGTGTTAATGGGCCGTTAAACAACTTTTGACAAATACGACACAGTTAAAAGTGATCCCTGTACGTCAGCCGCGATAAACAGGCCCGACAGACATTGTGAAAATTGGACTTTTTTTCAGTTATGGCAGGTTTTATTTCAAGTTATATAGTTGAACAGTTTAAAGTCATAATGCGAAACGTGTCAACCATC
Source organism: Cyrtodaria siliqua (assembly GCA_037043455.1). Lineage (NCBI taxonomy): Eukaryota > Metazoa > Mollusca > Bivalvia > Adapedonta > Hiatellidae > Cyrtodaria > Cyrtodaria siliqua. Next base: position 85,851 of record JAWPHD010008595.1, on the reverse strand, counting down.
CTCTGCTGTGCGTCTGGAATCATCCCTGAAAGAAATAAGAATGGAATACAAGCAAAGTTTTACGCAAGCGTAAAATAGCTGCCAAAAGGAAATAGCATATATCTGGGTAGAGACTGGACACGAAGTTTAGCATAATAACATATCAAGTCACGGGTGTTACAACAATATTGAAAAAATAAATAATGTTGACGTAAACACGCCACGACTTTTTTTCTCTTACCAGACAGACACATTCTTCCCAAGTTTTACCATCAGTTGTTCCTACCAAACATTTTGAATCAATGTGGGCGACCTCGCTTCTCTCTGTTCAAATACCTTGATTTGCCTTACATACTGATAACAATTCAACTTTGGACCACGACGTGCTAGAAGTACACATCAGCACAGAAATACAGGTGTTGACATGTAAGGGATGCGTGTGCGTTAGCGTGTGCAACAGACGTCTCACTGCTACGATGTGCAATTATAATATTGCGTTATCAAAGTGAAAAACTCAAAGAAATTGTTCATTGGTACCTTACCATTACATGTGCAATTATGAAAACCATATAGGCAGCGAATATACCCATCGACTAGTGTATAACATGGCGGTATTTACGAGAATACCGCATTTTAAAAAGGGTATTATTCAATAAAAAGGTATTATTCCATTAAAATACAAATGTGCACTTATTTCATTCCAATACTCGCGTTTCATTCAGTTTCATTATGCTCCGTAAAAAATCCCGGACGTGAAGATCCCGGAAATATTGCCGCATTCTACACTTTAGTAGACTGCTCTACGAAAACGTCATTTGAGGCAATAAAACGGCAAGCTTTGAACATTGAAGTTATTATTATTATTGATCTGAAGTTATTGTCCAGACGCAAAAAGTGTGACTACCGATAGACGACTGACGACGGACAAGGTGAAACCTATGTGTCCACCAACATAGAAATAATACAATAAATAAAAGATCAAATAGGACTTTTTGTTTTTATTTCATGATTTTAATTGTCCAACTCAATATATATCTATTACATTTTAAAAGTATAATAGTGAATTTGCCTTTCTTAAAAGCAGAGTGGCCACAGAAATCTCAATATAAAATTCCCTGATATTTCCCTGATTTTTGGACGATGCCCTCAGGCAACCGTCCTAAGTAGTGGGAATTCTGGCGCACAAAGAATTTCTACTAGAAACCAAAGAGCACCAGATTACAGAGCGATAAATGTCGTACCATTTTCAAGGCTGTAAATGGGCGAAAGATCGGTATATTGATAACATAATTCAGGGGCGTAGCTAGCCCTCATGTGGATTCATAATTGTGCTAGGGGGGTCCGGGGGCATGTCCCCACGATTTTTTTTGAAAACAATGGTGTAATCCGGTGCATTCTGAGGTGCTTTTGTCAGAATCATGTGGATTCAGCCGCGTACTCGCGTATAGGCAGCTACGCGTCTGCATATATTGATAAATATGTAAGCGTTGGTAAACAGTAAGTGATTTTAACTTAGGTTTAAGTAATACGCTTAGTGGGGCAGATTGGTGACATATATTGGTAAAATTGTGCATTTTGTGATAAAAGCACCAAACTTGACACATAGCTAGACAATACTCTGCTTAACATTTCTGGCTATGGACCCACGTCAGATTTTGAAAAATGGCCGCCATTTTCAAAATGGCCGCCAAATATTCCATAAAGAATTAATGAAGCCCATAATTAATTGATTTCATCAAAACTTGTTATTGTAAATACACTAAATTCAGAACATTGATAAACAATAAAATATGCCATATAATTTGGGTCATTTTTTTCTTCAAAATGGCCGCCATTTTCAAAATGGCCGCCAAAAACCGCTTTTTTTAAAAAAAAAAAATTTATAAAGCAATCAAAATGTTGATGTGTTTTACAAAGGGTGTTGTCTTAATATATTTATGTGTATGTCTATACTTCAATAAATAGTTGTTAGATACACCCCTATACTTCAAAGGTTAGGGGTTTTACACATGTATACATACTATGCAACTTTGAGACTAGTTTTGTCTCAGTTGTCTTTAGCCTTAAGCATTTCTGAAGTGTGTTTAAGTTTCAGTCTCATCTCTATTAGCGGCTTTTAGTATATAATAATTCGTAAGTATACATCCAGTGACTTGGTAAAACACTATTAAAGGTATACGCAACAATCTTGAATCATTTATCAAGCATCCAAATTGATTAATCCAATATCAGGTTAACTTTAAAACTTCTTGCATATACTTAAATACAATGCAGAATTTTTAATTGTTTGTGGTTATTGTATTACAAGTTTTAATATTGTATTGGTGCAATATATTCCCCAATGAGTAATATGTAAAACTAATTTGCTTTGAACTATTTACATAATTATAAAAACTGATTTTAAAACATGCATATAAAGTAACAAAACTAATGGGACGCCGCAGGTTATAAAAAAATCAAGCTTGCCGAGTCTTCTAAACTCTTGGAGAAAACATATCGGAAAGGATGCTTAAACAATATTTTTCATCTCCAATTTATCGGAATTAAGATTTAATTACGACCTTAAATTACATTTGTTGATTTAAACAATATTAACAAGACACTATCAGAAAACAAAATCAAAAAGAAGTTTGTTATATACACAAATTCAAATGTAATAAGTGGTCATATCATTTGAACATTTTCAAAATGACAGCTAACATAAATGTAATCTAATCTTACTATCTATGATCTGAATGGTATAAATTTTCTTAATCACAGTCACAGTACCCAACATCCCATTTTTAAAAGACTGTAAACATCATTTCTGCTTTAACACTTCGTTTTAAATTGCAGCACACTTGTCTCTTTGACATCTACATTTAATAAGTCCCTTGCAAACGCTGATGCCTGTGGTAGTGTTATCGAGAATGGCTTCAACATACCCTCTTCCAACCGCAGTCACCGGATGTAGGCATTTCAAAGGTGGACCTAAAGGCCATGTCTCCAACAATGTCCAATTACAACCTGTAAACAACTCGGTAGGTGTCCTTGAAAAGAGCTATATCAATTGGTGGCATGGACTTGTTGTATCTTGGAACCATTGAATGTCAACCATTCTTTGCGACATCAACAGCACTTCCTTTTGTCGAACATGCACTTCCTGTTGTCATACATTTTCCAACAAGAACAAATTTTGGAATTGGAAAGCTTGTTCAACCTCAACATAGTATTGCCAGATTCTCCATGCACAGGTTTTACCTTTTTCAGCAAATGAAGATATTTCATTGCATCTAGTAAGTGTGAAAAGCAACTATTCGTCTTATTTTATATGAACTAATGAATAGGCAATACAGTGTGCAACGAATCACCTAAAGTGATTCCTAGCTCCTAAAACTAACACATAGCTCATCTAACTGTATTTACATTACCACTGCTATAACAAGTAATACAACGTCTGTGTCTACTGTATATAGCATAAGTTTAATGAAGTATTGTTTGCCACCTGCCACATGCATCACACGCATTGTATCGTATCATCTTAGTGAAATGATCGAGATCAGTCCTAGATTCTCGTTGTCTGATACAAGGCACATCTTCATCTCTGTTTTAATGAACGTGTTTTTAGTTTCTCTTCTAGCCGCAACCGATTGCTATGCCAGTTAGCCAGAACTCTGATTTTGTTTTGCATGATAGCCGTCACATACTAAACATTCTGCAAGTGACATTCAAAAATGTGTAAAGGATCTTGTTGATCATACTTACTAATGTTTTCCAAGCATTAAAATGCATTTTAAGGCAGCTCGCATAGTCTGATTAAAATCCAAAAAAGTTTTTCAAAGTTAGAAAAGGCTGGTGAGACACCCTAATCTGCTGTTAATCGGAACCTAATATGATACATATATATGCGAGAAAAGAAAGCAAGTTATAGCATCTGTTGTAGGTGACCACTGAGGAAAGAAAACATGTTCTGGTTTATCTGTTTAAAGACAGACTTGGTTATGTCATCTATAAGCTCTGTTACAAATGTGTCATGCTTTGCATTACATAATTTACCTATTTGTTGCAACTTCTGTCACACGAGAGTCGTCTATGTAACGTAAGTCAAGTACGAGTAAAACCTCAATATTGTCCTTAAATATATTTTCTAACTCCTCTACTGTGTCACTCAAACTGTCTTACGAATATCTTGTTCATGATGGAAAAGATCAGAGTATTTTCATAGGCAGCACCTGATGAATTATTGCGATAACTGAAATTAACAGATAACTCTAACCATATCTGGTTCAGAGATCATCCAGTGTGGAAATTGCGATGTGTATACAGCACCTACTGCACCTGCATCTTCTTTCACAATCTTGTATTTCTGCTTGTGAGCTAGTTTATTGGGTATTGATGAGACAACACTAATGAAGTTTATCTCACACACAGAGATGACTAATTTTAAGATTTAAAGTGTAACTGAACAGTACTGCAATTGCGAACTTTTGGTTTCTCTTTATGATCGTCATGTGCAATATGCAATGGTTTAAGGCATAAGCCCGGTTTACCATAAGTATGGTAATCACATAATGAATATGCAATGTCATAATTGCCTCATGGGCCTCATGGGCACTGGTCCATCTATAGTCTTCAAACAAGTCTCAGATTGTTTTAAGTACCTCCATTTTAAATACGAAGGTTTCAACGCAAAATGCCATTATGATCTTCACATTGGGTTTCAGGCCAATTTCATTTCTGCTCGGCAACTATATAGTTTTGACGCAGTTAATCCGTTAGAATAAGATGTCTTCACGTTTAGGTTTTGTTTATGTTTTGTCTTGTAAATAAGGTTTACAAAGTCAATGTATTTTAGGGTTTTATAAATATATTTATAATGAAGTTTCTGATAAGAAAATTAGTTAAGTACCCTTCAGAAATTCCAAAGGCTGGAGAAAACCTAGAGTCAACCGGAAGTGAAATGTGATTTAAACTTGTAAATCCCTCAACACATTAACCATAGGGTGCTTCTAAATAACTCTTTATTACAATATTAACAAACAAATAATATGCCAAGACAACTGAGTGTACAAATTCAACATATTAATTACTTTCTTACAAACAACTATTAAACGAATTATAAATTTTACTATTTTCAACACATTTTGGCGGCCATTTTGAAAATGGTAGCCATTTTGAACTTAAAATATACCCAGATTGTATTGCATGACCCTTTGTCTATTATTTTGCGGAATTTGTTGCGATTGCCATAATATATGTTGTTAAAACCTGATACATATAGGATCAACTGAATATTTATTACATATTTGGCGGCCATTTTGAAAATGGCGGCCATTTTGAAAAATCTGGCGTGGGTCCATAGCCATTTTTTTTCAGTATGGTATTGTCTAGCTATGTGCAAAGTTTGGTGCTTTTATCAAACAATGCACATTTTTTTCACCAATCTGCCCCACTGAAGGGATTTGATCCTGTACAAATTAATGCGCATATGCCTTAAATAACGTAAACAAGTGTCTAGGTTTACCACCATTAATTACATGAAAGCCTCCGAAACAAGTGTCTAGATTTACCACCACTAATTACATGTAAGCCTCCGAGGTGTATCGAATGTAGTTCCTATAATAAAAAGTAATCCCTCCTTTTTTGATGAAAACGGGCATTATAAGTAGGGGAAAACTGCCAATTTGTATTCGATTTTGTGGTTGTATGTATAAGAATCGTATTAATAAGTTTTACTGGATCACTAATGAACATTTTCGGAATTTCGACTCTATGCTCTGTGAGCAATGAAAACAGTCAATCAATGCAAACAGCTGTACCCTTGACCTGTTTAGTAAACAAACAAGAACTTTCTTACATGTCTTGTGACACCACCTTTTCTGGTGATTTTTCAAGTGGAAAATTAGTTTTCTATGCTGAATTATCCATACTTGAGTTGAATTTGCAGCAAATCATTAATATGTGACACTTTCACATTGGTGTCTAGTGGGAAAATAGTTAGTGGTGTAATACCTCTACATGAGGTTGGGAGTAAAAGCCGTCCCGTACATTCCGAAATATAATAAAAACAGCCGGTGCGTAGTACGAAGAATACCGAAAGTAGCAATTAATAGTGAGTAACGACTCTAATAGTATAGAGATTATCTTTATAGTATCAGTTTATGAAGGATGTATATAACGACAAACGATAATGTTTATTAATTTATTTATATGATATATTGGGTCGATCATAATTTTTTTTTTGTTAGTTTGCTGTTTCCATACCTACCCACAACCTTTTATAGAAATTTTTAACATCATTTTTTTATACTATTTTTAGTATATTTTTCTTTAATTTCTTAAGGTTTTTACTGTCTTAGGCAAAAAAAATCACCTACCTACCTACCTACCTACCTACCCACTTATAAAATCCTGGGTCCCATTAGTTTTCTTACATCTTTTGCATATCAGTAATAATATGTGTTTGATTAGTTCAAAGTAAAATATTTTAGCATATATTAGTAATTGTTGATTAAATGCATTTTACATTATTAATATTGTTAAACCAAGGATTTGTCCATAAAATATGGACTAATCCTTGGTTAAACCTGTGGTATCAATGTATCTCTTACCTCACTAATAGAAGCTTGCACTCTATATATAGCCTCCTATGACAAACAGTACTACCGATAGATCACATTCTTACATCAGCCTAAAATAAAAAATGATTAAAATAAGGAGTGCAACTGTTTTACTGTAATGTTGCCCACTCCACTTTCGAAGCCTTGTCTATTTATTGGGCAACTACGTTAAAAAAGGGGCATATTAATTCTGTTAAAATATCATGTAAATATATATATGCTAACTTTTAAATAGTATTACTTAAAGTCTTAAACAGGTTTATTTGACTAATATGTGCGTGTGAAGTTTAATTCTAATCTGCCCAGTGGTAACACATAAGATTTCTAACAAAATGTACCAAAGTTAAAAAAAGGGGAATAACTGTGCCAAAATAGGTTTCAGAGTTGAACAACTTTTGCATGGAATGTTATTCATTCTTACCAAATACATGTGTGCAGTTTCATTCCAATCTGTGCAGTAATTAAAAAGATACAAGTTAACTACACATACATTCTGCCTAAGTAAAAAAGGGGCATAACTGTGTCAATACGTTGCAGAGTTATGTGACTTTTGCGTGGCATGCTATTTACTGATAATGAATACAGGTGTGAAGTTTCGATTCAACCTATCCAGTAATTAAACAGTTTATCTTAACATTAACATTTTAACATTTTATTTCAAATATCAAGTGTACATAATTATAATTTAGACGTCATACATTATGCAGATGTTATAAATTTGTATGACCTCGTACAATACAGATGTTACTTTTAACAGTATCTCTCTGCTCACGCTATTAAGAATTTGATCATATAGCGAATGGTTATACAATATATATACCATACAGCTAAATTTCTGCTTAATATTAAACCTATAATTACATGACGTAAGATATCCTGAATTAAATTCCATCTTTTTTCTATTTTTTTTTTTTAATATTTTATTGCCGTTTGCTAATGAGTACATGTGTATTGAGAACAGTTCAATATGTCTAAACCGTTTAACTTGTTATAATTGGAAGACATTTTTTAAGTTTGCAAGAATATATACTTTATATAGATAATTAAGCAATAAAATAAATAAAATATTGTCAATTTCACTTAGTGCCTAGAATAATATCCTCTGGTTTAATTTCTACCAAAATATTCATTTATTGCATTTTTCCTTCAAATGAACTAAAAGCTCTATTAAAGAATATTTCTGGAAAAGATGCAGTCATACAGTAAAAATAAATGTAAAATAACTTTCTTCAGAAATTTACCCAAAAAAAGCACGGTTCGTTTTCAGGCATTTCACATTACTTGTAAAAATAATTCTATGTAAAATTTTGAATTGCAAAGATTGGAGATAATTATGTATTGTCAGAACTAAATATTTATTCATAGAAGTATTTCAGTCCTACGATTATCAGTTTACATACTTATTTAACTAAACACAATTTGACTAAGTATAAAACAGGGGCATAACTTTGTCAAAATAAGTTACAGAGTTATGTAATTTGTGTATATAGTATGTTGTCTATTTTATTATTTACCTAATAATGTATGAAGTCTCATTGAATTCTACTGGTTAGCCAATTCTGATTGTAGACCGAGCTGAACTGAAAAGAAAGTGATGATTCAGCATTCATTTGCATATTTATTACACTAGTTAATGTATAATGCTATTTATATCATGAGAGTAATGCAGAAATGACTGCGGTCGACATCTCTTTGAAAATGAGAGTAATGCAGGAATAACAGTGCTCGACATCTCTGTAAAAGTGAGAGTAATGCGCAATGACAGCGCTTGACATCTCCATAGAAATGGGAGTGATGCAGAAATGACAGCGCTCGACATCTGTGAAAATGAGAGTAATGCAGAAATTACAGCGCTCAACATCTCCATAAAATGGTAGTAATGCAGAACTGACTGCGCTCGACATCTCCATGAAAATGGGAGTAATGCAGAATGACAGCGCTCGACATCTCCATGAAAATGGGAGTAATGCAGAAATGACAGCGGTCGACATCTCCATAAAATGGGAGAAATGAAGAAATGACAGCGGTCGACATCTCCATGAAAATAAGAGTAATGCAGAATGACAGCGCTCGACATTTCCATGAAAATGGGAGTAATGCAGAAATGACAGCGCTCGACATCTCCATGAAAATGGGAGTAATGCAGAAATGACAGCGGTTGACATTAAATTCATCATGATAATGGGAGTAATGCAGAAATGACTGCGGTCAACATCTCCATGAAAATGGGAGTAATGCAGAAATGACAGCGGTCAACATTTCCATAAAATGTGAGTAATGCAGAAATGACAGCGGTCGACATCTCCATGAAAATGGGAGTAATGCAGAAATGACAGTGGTCGACATCTCCATAAAATGTGAGTAATGCAGAAATGACAGCGATCGACATCTCCGTAAAATGTGAGTAATGTGAGTAATGCAGAAATGACAGCGGTCAACATCTCCATAAAATGTGAGTAAGGCAGAAATGACAGCGGTCGACATCTCCATAATAAATTTGACCTAGTTTTAGCCATGGCGGCCATCTTGGACGAATGGCGGCCGCAAAAAACACAAATCTGAGAGGAACTATCCCAAATATCAGTGATTAAGTTTCATCAAAATCAGTTTCATCAAAATCCTTCAAGCAGTTTCAGAGAAGATGTCATTTTTAACGTTTTCCTATATAACTCTATGTAAATTTTGGGTCGTCATGGCGGCCATTTTGATTATTCGACGATAATAAAAAACACAAACTTAATGGAGGCCAACCCAAGGAACATGTATATGATATTTCAGTAGAATGGAATCAGTGGTTTCGTCGGAGATGTAGTTTAAAATTTCCTTAAATTTGACCTAGTTTTAGACATGGCGGCCATCTTGGATGAGAGGCGGCCGCGAAAAACACAAGTCTGAGAGAGACTTTCCCAAATATCATTGTGCTTAAGTTTCATCAAAATCTTTCCGGCGGTTTCAGAGAAGATGTAATTTTTAACCTTTTCCTATATAACCGGCTGATTCTTCTGCCAGTGAAGATGTTACGCTATAGTTTATTTGATCACTTGCTTATTGCTTAGAAAAAATGACATCAATGCATTTTGTTTCTTTTGCATCAGATAATCGTATTTTTAGTGTAACTCTTCCAATTCTGCGACATTGTGTCTGAATCTGAATCTGAATAGGTACGTCGAAGTAACCAATACTGGCTTTTATTCAACGGGCTGGTGTGCGCGTAAAATTTAGTCTGGTAATGTTAATTCACGTTTGAAGCTTTCGATGGTCTGTTGCTTCACAATATTGTCACTGAGTTTATTCCAATCTATCACTGTTCTTGGGAAGAAAGAGTATTTGAAATTATCACTATTTGTCTGTATTAATTGGAAACACTTTGTGTTATTGTTCACTTGGTTTGCAACAATGTTTTTATGTATGTAGTCCTCGTATTTCTTAGCTCTAATTGTTCGTTTAGGCCTAAGGGGATTTAGATAGTGTTCAATATTAATAGCTGGGACGTGCCCTTCCACCACCTTGTACAGGAACGTCAGCCGCTGGTGGCGTCGTCTTTCTTGTAGTGGGGCCAGTTCCAGGTCCTTCAGCATGGCGGTCACACATCCATCTTGTCTGGATCTGTAATCCTTCTTGATGAAGCGTGCGGATGATCGCTGTATCCGCTCTAGCTTGTCTATTTCACCTTGCTGGTAGGGGTCCCAGATAACACACCCATATTCCAGTTTGGATCGGATCAGTCCGAGGTAGGCGTTCTTCCGGCAGCTAGAAGGACAGTGCCTTAGGTTTCTTCTCATGAATCCAAGGGTAGAGTTAGCACGTTTGGTGATTTTCGATATATGTGTAGTCCATTTCAGGTCATCAGAGAATGTAATTCCAAGGTAAGGATTTTCTTGAACTTGTTTTAGAATATCGCCGTCGATGGTGTAAAAATAGCTTGACTTCTGTTTGCTGCTGAGGAGATAGCATTTCTTGGCGTTGAACTTCATACCCCAATCATGCGCCCATTGTTGTAGATTTTTGAGGTCTAATTGGAGGAGTTCGTGGTCTTTGATGGAGTTAATAGTTCTGTATAATAGACAGTCATCCGCGAACAGGCGTATGTGGGACTTGACTCTCTCGGGCAGGTCATTGATGTGGCAGAGGAACAGCAGAGGCCCTAACACCGTGCCTTGGGGTACGCCGGATCCTACTGGGACGTGTCGGGACTTCTCACCTTCCACCACCACGCACATTTCACGCTGTTGGAGGAAGTTGGCAATCCAGTCGAGTAGGGGGCCACGGATACCATAGTTCTCAAGCTTTAGGAGAAGTCGTTGGTGGGGGACGGTGTCAAATGCTTTGCTGAAGTCCAGAATCATTGTGTCGACCTGTTTATTCTTGTCATAGTAGCCGAGTAGATCGTGAGCTGTGACGACTAGTTGTGTCTCGCAGGAGTAGCCTGAACGGAAGCCATGATTGAGGTCGGTAAGTACCCTGTGTCTGTCTAGGTGGTCGAGCATATGGTGGCAAATGATATGTTCCAGTAGTTTGGATAGGACACAAGTGAGGGACACTGGGCGGTAGTTCTCTGGGGTATGGCGATCCCCTTTCTTGAAGACCGGCGCAATGTTGGCGCTTCTCCAGTCCTTGGGTAGCTCCCCGGTGTCAACTGACTTTTGGAAGATGGCGGTAATGGCTGGGGTGGCTTCTGTCGCACACGCCTGGGGGACTCTGTTTGGTATCTCGTCTGGGCCAGTTGCCTTCCTAATGTTGATATTTTTTAGCAGCTTCAGTACCCCTTCTTCCCCAATATGTAGTGCGGGTATGCTCTCATCTATGTGGTTGGAGAGTGGAGGGGGTGGCTGGTTGTTGTTGTCCTTCGTGAAGACTGACTGGAATTGGTTGATCAGGATCTCCGCTTTACCTTTACAGTCGCTGACAAGGTGGCCATGGTTCCGTAGAGGGGCGATGCCTATGTTGTCTTCCTTCTTGGACTTAACGTAGTTGTAGAAGGGTTTGGTGTTGTTGTTTTCCAGGCCTTCGTTAATAACTTTGTTGATATGGTCCCATTCAGCTTTGCGGATGAGCCGTTTATAGTTTCCTTTTGGCATTTTCTGTAATTTGTCCAGATGTTGGTTTTCTTGGCCTTTTTGAAGATCCTAGCTTTCCGCTTGAGCTGTCTTTTTACTTCTTTTGTGATCCATGGTGTTGCGTTTCTTGAAGTCTTCATTTTGGATGGGATGTTTTCTTGAATTGTTGTGTTGAGCCTTTCTTTAAAGGTGTCCCAGAGATGGTGTACATTGGAATTGTTTCGGTATAGTCGTAGGATTTCTGTAGAGATGGTTGATATGTCTTTCTTTAGATTTTCCCAGTTGGCCTTGGAGAACGTATAACATTTCCTGGGTTTCTGTTTGGCATAGTATGGCTTGGTAACGGAATCAGCAACTACAATGTCATGGTCGGAGATACCAGGTGCGTTGGAAGTGGATTTAATGAGGGATGGATTCGTGGTAAATATAAGATCCAAAATGTTGTTTTCTCTAGTTGGCTTGTCGTGCACTTGAGTGAGATTGAAGTCAATGGACAGGTCAAGTAGAGCCTGTTGAACATCTTTGTCTTGAGCATCTCGCTGTACAGAGAGGTTCTGCCAATCTATGGCGGGGCAGTTGAAGTCGCCGGCTATAATGGTGAGGCGTTCTTTGTCGTTCATCGCCAGGTTGATTGACTTCCGTAGTTCGTTCACATCAGCCATGTTTCGATGGGGCATGTAGAATGAGGAGACTAGGAGGTTCTTCATACCCTTGAGTTTCACTTGGACCCATTCTACTTCACATTTCGTGACCAGTTCAGGTTGTTCCTCAGCTATCAGATCCTCGTGTACTAGGACGAAAACTCCCCCTCCGAGTGTTCCTCTATCATTTCTGTAAGCTCTGTAGTGGGTTGGGAATACTTCGCATGACTGAATGGCGTCGGGGGCTGGGGGTTTACCTGGCTGAATGCCCTTTAGCCACGATTCTGTGCCGCAGACTATGTCAGGCTTTATGTAGTGGAGGGCTGCTTGGAGTTCTGCGCTTTTCCCACCACCAATGCTCCGGCAGTTGACGTTCATAATCCGAAGATTCTGTTTTTCTGAAACGCAAAACAATGAAGAGGTGTTGGTCGGGGACTGGGTCGATGAGGAGAAACCCTGTTGACGTGATCTGCTGTGTCTTTCAGCTGGACTGCTGACATACAGGGGGCTGAACGCTGAACTAGATGTGAAAGAGTCTATGGTAGAATCAATGGACGATAACGGATGGAAAATGTTTGAAGTACTCAGTTCAAAACTTCTAAATGTAAAACTAGTAATGTTTATGCTATCACATTTACAACATAGCCACTGTACATGGGAGTGCTTCGCAAGTAGGTCGTAATCTGCAGAGCATAGTTCAAGGCAAGATCGATGGTGCCATATATCACAGCCATCACAACAGAGTCCATCCTTGTGATCCCATGTGACTGGTTGCTCGCAGAGACCGCATGGGTATACCTGTGCATTTCTTGCTGGTCCAGGGTTGGATTCGATGTCACCACAGAGTAGGAGGATGTTAACTAGTAGTGTTGTTCCTTTACGTGGGTGGTGGGGCTCACCAAATAGCCAGAGTCTATGCCTCAGGGTATTGACGGAGATTCCAGTGAGGAAAGTTGGTAGGTGGTTGTGAGGTGGGGAAATTCTTGTCTTGATGTTGCTGATTACGAGTAGTGTACAGAATACGACTCCAAGTGTCATGGTAAAGCTCTGTGGATTCCTTCTTAGCATAGCTTGGTGGGTGGGGTATGGCCAAAATGTACAAGGTGGTTTCCAGACACGTACTCAGCAAAGTGGAACACTACTCAGACATATTTATATAAAGCAAACCTGTTTATACCCTTTTATGCACTTACAACTTGAAATATGCAATGAGAAAACACTGTATTTTAATAATTAATAGGGTGTTTTTTCCCTTTATAAAAATCGCGACTTTTTCCTCGCGCATGCGCACACCAGCGTAATTTGTCGTAATTTGGTAGTGATATAAAAACTGATGTCGTAAAATCCGATGAGTTTGATTACACTCAAATTTACTGTGGCTGCTAATTACGCTATCATCCAATATTGCTGCACTCGAGTAACATTGTACAAAATGCCCGCCGTAAACGTGTTACAACCGGTAGAAATGTCATGATATTTACTGAACAGCTGACAACTTGTTACGAGGGGGGGGGGGGGGGGGGGGGGGGGGGGGGGGGAATAAGAGATTTAGGGGGAAAACATGCTTATTTTGCAAGGAACGGCGTCTGTTATATAAGCAAAAAAAAGGCCTGTGAGACCACGGGCCTCATCTGATACAACGGCTATCCTGAAATCCTGCGGAGAGCCCTGCAGTGATTCCACAATGTTATTGGGTTATTCCAGATTATATCCGTAAACCCGTGGACGGATAAACAGGATTTTCCGGTGACGGTGTAAAAAATGAGGATAAACAGGATTTTCCGGTGACGGTGTAAAAAATCCTGGTGGTGTTTTTTTTTAGCTAAAAAAATATCCTGGATGTATTCTTCAAGATTTTTCAGAGAAGGCTGGGGGTAAGTGAGGTTGGGTTGGGGGTGTTCTAGATTTTGTGGTAATTCCATTGAGGATGGGTGGGGGGATTTGGGTTTTAACATTCCATCCTTAGGGTTTAGTTTAGTTTAAACATATTTATTTTACATCGATTACGAAACAAGTTATTACAACTTAGATTAATCACTCTCAATGGCTTTCTGGGTAGAACCAGTACTAATCAATGTGGATTAATTATCTTGCTCAAGGATAAATAACGTGGCCGCGGCGAGGATCGATCCACGACCTCTCGATCTGGAGTTCGGCGCTCTACCACTGGACCACGCACTCCACATCCTTAGGGTGGATGGGGTTTAGGGAGCGATATCTGGTATAGCACATTGCTTGTCTTATATACTGTAATATCTAATGAGCCTGTATAGACTATAGTGTACATGGAGTGAATTAAAGAAACGGTGTACTCTTACACGAAATTAAATTAAAACCGATGTATTTGTATCCTTTCTAAACGGGCACTATTCGCGCCATTTTAAACAATCAAAATCGAGTTGCTTTTTGCACTTACCAAGAAACAAATTGACAAAGCGTGTCTCTAGAATGTCATTCAAGCAATTGTTGAAGCGCCGATTCATCTTTTACCCATCCTTTTACGTAATTTTCATTACAAGAAATTAAATTAAATCCAGTCTGTGTGTATCCTTCGCCATTCGCGCCATTTTCGTCGTCCATCTTAATAAGGGAGATAACTAAACATTCACAACGTAAACCGATGACGTCATTTTTTACGTGTACTTGAGTCCACGGGCTTATAGAGTTTCCCGTATCCATGATTTTCAGAATGTATACATTTTCAGAGAGCTAAGGAAGGTTACACGTGTGGGTTTTAATAAATAAAATCGTAGGGAGGTTGTTATTATTTTGGACAGATAATAATAATAATGTATACATGTGATGTTTTTTAAAAAAAAAAATAACATTTTTAATGCGATAATTTTTTTAAACCTTTTTAATGAAGTGATTATCATAATATGTGTGTGGGTTCTAAAAAATTGTTAACATTTTTAATGCGATAAAAAAATCTTAATATTTTTAATGTAGTGTTTATTTTATTATAATAAAAAAAAGCTTAACATTTTTAATGTCAGTTAAACATATAGTAAAAAATAATTATAATAGCAGGGTCCCCTACGGCTTTCCATACAGATCAATACCTGGTGGGCGGCTTGAAGTTCATCGATACCAAGGGTTACAGGCCCGCGGTTTCGATGTGTTTCAAGTCCCAAACACTAGGTTTTGATCTCGCACAATATAAACCTGCTGGAAATATTTTATTTCTTATCTAACGTGAAGTTTTATGTATCATTAAACACATTTTGTCGAGAGATTGCACAAAATACAAACAAATACTCACAACTTACATTGTATGCCTATTTCTCAACATAAAATGAGAAGAATCTACAACTTCATGCTGTTTAAATGTGTTGTGGGAACGTAGCGTCGCTTAAAATAACGCATTTCATTGCGTTGTTGTTTTGCATCTGACGTTTAAAATGACGTCTCAACGGTTATCGTGTTTGTAACGGTTGACGTACATGACGTCAGAGGTTTATATAGTTTTTTCCATTCTCGCCCTCGATCGATACTAGTATCATCTCTCGTGTTTGGCACTTAGAATTATGGGGGAAAAAGTAGTCTGGTCAGGTGATTTGCATATATATAGCTAGGGACCAAAACCCAGGTTTTAGGACCCAATCTAGACACGCCGGATAAAAGCATCAAACTTTCCTCAAATGTGTGTTTTATATTTCTGTGTATTTTTAAAAGGGTCCCCAAAGGTTCGTGAATCCCTAAATGTATTAGGATTATATGCACACCGAATTACCGCACGGCGGATGAAGTCCTGAAAAATCAGGAGGGGCACCTGCCGAATATCAGTGATGAATTTGAAAAATTCGAAATGACGTCAGTATGAGTTTTTTCCAGACCACCTCAATAGCCAGTCAACATTGAGTATTTTAATAAACCATGTTAGATTTTAAAATTCACCATTTTTTCTTTCAACAATTATCTCATCTTTTTATTTTGGTAAAAGAAAATATGCTTTGTTTTCATTCTAGTTAAAACAGGTTGTTGTAACCACAAACCTTATATACAGTTTTTTATACAGGTTTCATCAAGAACGCATGTGGTAATAGATAGGCCTGGTCAGTTTTATTGATATCAATTACTAAACCCACATTAACAGGTCAATTATAATAGGCTTCATGCTGTGATCTAGCAGTAAAGTTGCTGCACAGTTTTGAGCAGTTTTTAGACCACTGTATGTTAGACTGTATATAACCATTTGATAATTTCTTTCCCGTCTTGCGTCTTGTTCAGTTGTTATGATAATAAATGCAGTACTTCTTGGTTGTATCAACAATATCCACAAGCGCATGATCAATAATGGCCACATACTCTGATAATTGCCCATTGACTTTCAGCACTAGCATGCTTCAATGACACACGAATTGGGGATTTAAGTTTCATGTTTCAATTATATGGTTATTATAGCATAACTGCCATCCGTTTGTTGCTATCATAATTATACAAAAACATGAATACACTGAATACTTAAAGGCAATGTGATAACATAATTAGGAACTGTTTCATATGAATAAAGATGTACTCGTCTTTAAGTTTAATATTTCAGCTATATGGTTATTATAGCATAACTGCCATCCGTTTGTTGCTATCATAATTATTCATGAATACACTGTATACTTAAAGGCAATGTGATAACATTATTAGGAGCAGCTTCATATCAATAAAGATTTACTCGTGTTTAAGAGGATATAAAACTCGAAATTCAGGGACCCCAGTCAACCAGAAACACGCACAGAAGCATACAACAACTACAACAATGGATTAAAGGGAAGACTGTGATAATTGCCCATTAACTTGCAACACTAACATGCTTCAAAGTCACATGAATTTGGTGATTTAAATTTCATATTTCAATTATATGGTTATTATAGCATAACCATCAGTTTGTTGCTATCATAATTATACAAAAAAACATGAATACGCTGAATACGTAAAGGCAATATGATAACATGTTTGGGAGCTGTTTCATATTAATACAGATTGACTCGTGGTTAAAGAAAAAATTACATATTCGAACATTTAAGGGTATGCATATGAATTATATATGTTTGTGTCGTCAGATAAACAAGTTTTTAATAATAGCGTATCAAATATACCTCATAATTTTTAAATATAAACGCTTAGCCTAGTCACATGCAATTATTTTTTATATCAAGCTGCTCGTTTTGTAAAGACCTTTCATCTAATATATAAATTATATCACTTAAGTAAAGATGTAAAATATCATTTATATAATTTCCCATTTCTTTAACGGCTTTTTACTGTCAAATTTAAAGAAAAATGCACAATTTTAATATATATTAGAGAATTTAATTTCTTATCGGAATATAAAATAAATAATATTCTTGTTTTATTGACGACAATACCCTTCGAAAAAAACGTCGGAAGATAGCGACGTAAACGGTATTTATATTAAAGATACATTACGCATTGTGCTAATATATCAACTATTATTTTTTTAATAATAACGCTCACCATATTTATAGTGATAGAAACCTGCTAGACCGATTGTAGATGTTATTCAAAATAAATTGTTTGATCTTAACAAATCGTCAATTTTACTAGCAAAGGGTGTTCGTTACAGTCAGCTTCGCACATAGCAACTCTCTGAACATTATAGTACATATATTGTAGTAAGCATCGCAAAACGAAGCCCCACGTATCTTACAAACAACTTGATATTTTACAATATTATGCAGTGGCGTAGCTGCCTATATTCACTGTAGGCAGTGTACGCATCGAGAAAAACTTATCATCAAAACCGATGATCTGTACTCTGTTTTGTAAATAAAAATACGAGGGAGCATGCACCCGGATCATCTATCGTTCTATAAATCCGGTGTACCTACACATCATTTTAGGCACAGCTACGCCCATGTTATGGTAATTAAAGTGGTAACATGGCGAAATGCTGTGGCAAAAGCCAAAATAATGTCGAGAGCAGCGAAGTGTATAACAATGTGTGTGTCCCTCGCAGACATATTTTCGCATATTAATATCTCTATCATCCAGGTACACACAAGCCACCGCCTGAACTCAGTGTTCATTAAAATGTGACTGAAAGTATTTTAAATATTAAAAATATTTTTTCCCATGTAGATCTAGAACGAATTCGACAGCGCGCCATCGCAAAATACTAACGTTCGCTTTACACAGGTCACCCTGTATCAATTTTACATGCAAATGTTTTGATCGTTCTTTGATACTCAGATCAGAAAAAGTATTATTGATGCTTTTCTATATACATGTATGACACTGTAAATGAATAAAACATGTCTAGAGTATTCGTGAATTTGAACTTTTGACCCCCTATCCCAGAATCTCATGGTGACCCTGGAGCAAATTATACTGATGTTTCCAAAATCATTACATTTCATTGAGAAAGAAAAATAGAATATTTGACCGAATTTACCTCTCTCCCCACACCACACTAACCCCGCCACCCACACCCAGCCCCACAATATATACACTGCATTCCACTCATCAAAATGAACATTTGAGACATAATTAAAAAAAAAAAAGACCCCCTTTTCCCCTCCACCCACCACCCACCTTTCCAACCCCAACCCCAGGGAAGACGTCTGAGTTTTAAATAATAAATCATTTGACATGCTGTGTATCTCTTTCATAGACGACTATTACACCAATTAATGTGCAAAAGTATGACAAAATGACACCATAATTGAATTATTAGTGTATTTGATGCCCCTTTCTCCATGCCCCACTGATTACGTAGGAGGAAACAAATGTATACAGTGTAATCCCATCATCATAATGTTTCATTTGAGACAAAATTATCAACAAAAACTCCAAATCCCCCTCAAACACACACAAACAACCCCCACCCTAGGCCCACGGGCTAGAAATAATAAAATCGTTTGATATGTTGTTTATCTTTCATAGACGATTACATACACCAAATTATGTGAAAGAATACAAAAAATTGACAATGTAATTTAATTTTTAGTGTATTTGACTTTTTGACCCCCCTGAGGGACCCTGGGTGCGGAGACATCATCATAATGTTTCATTTGAGATATTATTACAAAACAAATACCCCAAATACCCCTCCCCCTCGCCCGCCCCACCTACCCTGGGCACCCGGGCAGACGTCCGAGTTTGTGAAATAATAAAATCGTTTGTTGTTTATCTTTTATAGACGATTACATATACCAAGTTGTGTGCAAAAAAAAGGAAAAATGACAAAGTAATTGAATTTTTAGTGTATTTGACCTTTTAACGCCCCCACCCACCCGCACCCCCACCCCCGATGGCCCTTGGGCTCGGACCCACAAATAATGTTGTTCTTGCACGCCGTCATCATATGTTGAAGTCATACCCAAAGTTTGGTTTGAGTCCGTTCAGTGGTTTAGGGGGAGATGCGGTAACCGACGGACGGACAGACGGACAAACGGAGGCGATTTTAATGCCCTTTTTTTTCCTTCAAAAACGTGGGTATAAAGAGAGTTTGGGTCCGCATGTTCTCCACGATACCATTTTATACTAAAATACTCAATGGATTGGGCCATCTGACCACGACATGCATTATAACCAATAATTACATGTAATCATGTGTGTGTGTGTGTGTAATTCTAAGGTTTATAGTCCGTCCGCCAACGAACACGTCAAGGTATACCTGACGCGATCGGCACAATAGAGTCTGGAATTTACATGTAATCATTCAGAGTAAATGTAGCGCAGGTCCCCCTTTAGTGCTGTCATTCAATAGCGGAGGATATAACTAAGTAATATTGGCTCAAATTGTGATACAAGCATGCAACTTGGTAGAATAATTCCTTAGTGTGTCCTAGTCATGTCAAGAACCTGAGCGACCTCAATTTCCCATTGTTATGCTCCCCGACGGAAGAACCTATGCAATTTCACACATTGATAGCGGACAATAGGAGGAAGTGCAGAGTATAAGTACCAAACTCTATCGTCATTCAAACTATAGTTATTGCCCTTTGAATTGTTATACTAATAATTCTTGTGCGGAGCATAACGCAAAAGCTACTAATGTAACTGAAATGATATTTCACATTATGACAGAGGCCACTGAGAGGTCCATGTCTCTGTCCGTCAGTTCGTATGCCTGGATATTTTCTTTTAAATGGTTTTGCTTTGTTTTAGGACATATTAGCCCATACTTGACGGTGTGTTTTTTTGTGGTAGAAGCAGACCATCCCATTGTTCCTGTGTAGAACCAGAACTGTGTAAACCTGTTAACGGCTCATCATCACGTAAAAGGTTATTCGGAGATGCCCAAGAGAGAGGGGAATGACTAATATGCAAATTAAACTGGGAGATTACCCTCCCGCCCATCTGAAGAAAATATCCAAAAGTTGTGTCGCATTAATACAGCATGGTTTTCGCATCGAGTCTATCTGTCATTTGTCATATTCGTTTGCTAAACAATAACCAGTATGTTCGCAGGTGACCAAAACTTGTTCCAAACGTATACGTTGTGCAATCTCAAAAGTGCTTTGGTAATAAGGACTTACAGGGTAAAGTGTAAAACGAGCTTATTTTGATTTTAAGCAGTGGTGTTAAATTGTCTTTCTTATACTTGAACTATTTTTTAAACAATAAGTAAGTTTATGTAAGTGCAAATATTTGAATACCAAACATATGCAAAATATCTCGGTCAAGAATCACCTGTCGTTTCATTTACTAACCCAAACAGTTATTTTCAAATGTTCTAATTATTTAGGTGGGAAAATGTTGTAGGGTTGTGTCAGTTGATATCTGCCATGCAACTCTGTACTATTATGTTAAGATTTAATATCACCATACTTGCAATCCGATATTTGCAGCGACTGCAATTATTATCCCCAAATATATTCTGAATGTTAGAGGTTATTGCTGTCATCATTATATCTTACAATCAAATTTGTTTGTTCTTTTAATGTCTTAATTTTATACTGAAACAAAACACCACATCTTACATCTAGATGTTATGAAAATGTTAATGTATAAAACATCAGACAGATTTAATTCTTAAATTGTTTTTATAATTTTATAAAGCTAGTGTCATTTGAATACTTAATAACCACGCACGCAACTATTGTATTTTGTAGCATGAATCAACACATTTGTCATTTTATGATTGTATACATGTACGCATCCGAATCATTAATAATGTTATGAATATGCTAATATTTGAAAACCACTGCACTATATCAAGTTAGATTATACATGTTTTAGTTCATTTCAAAATAATTTAATAATGTTAGTATATTTGGGAAATAATGTACATTTTCACAGTCATGGTCATGCGATAAAATCATGATTTATTATGTCCACCATTTTGAAATTGTTTTTGCGCCTGGTAGTATACTATTTTGATAGACTTAAACATTGGGAATACATACTTCTTTGTAAACTCTCCATGTTTAAAGTGCCCATCATTAAGCGGGGTATGTCTCACAATATGTGTTCTGATAAGGTGCAAAATAGCATCAACTGGCATAATATAGTGTTATTAGCTTGTTAACGGATCAATACCATGTTTTTCATGTAAATTGTAAAAAAATAAATATAACAGCAACGATACGATTTTAACATTTTGATAATAACTTTATTTTATGCTGTATAATTATATACAAATACCACCCGAAAGAAAAAGAAGGAGTGGAATGTACAATAAATCTTGTTCGATTCCGTTCCAAAGTTCCAGTCCACGATAAGGCCCTTCTATGGGGCTGTTTCAGTTGATGAAGACAAATTGTATTCTTTTAACGTTAACATTAATTCTACAGGACATTTGTGTATCCATGTCATGATAAAGGTTAATTGGCGTACTCGTAAGGCCTAACTCTGGAAAGCATGTGTACACAATTGCCAATGCCTTTTAAATATCGTCCCATCTTTAATAAGCTGGCAATCATGTGTCATATAAAATATTGAGGAACATAATACATAAAATTAAATAAATGTTGGCAGTAACATTATGTCTTATACTTGTTTACGTTTCCAATACTGTATAAAATGTCTATGCCTATATCCTGGTGATACGCATTTTATACTGTTCCCCGATTACATTGGCGTAGCTCTGCGTAGGCCCTGTAGGCCCGGGCCTACGCCTAATTTTCAGAAATAGAAAAATTAAAAATTCCAAAAATGCAATAAAAATAGGGGTGGGGGCAGGGGGCGGGGCTGTATAGGTGGCGTAGTAACCAGAAAATATCATTTTCATATATATTTGTTTAATTATCTTTGCCCTTCTTAAAGTCTAAAATATACGTCAGCAGGCACCTAATGCATTCTAACATTAAAACAAATCGGGGAGCATGTCCCCGGACCCCGCTAGCATAAAACTTTAACTGCGGGCCTATGCCGTCAAAAAGGCCAAGCTACGCCCCTGGTTATGTTGCTGAGCGGAGATATAATGTGAAGTAACAACACACGTTGGCGTAAACGTCGAACAGGAAATGTAGCTTTCAGCAGACAGTGTAGGAACCCCATTTGTTACAACGTCGCTATCTGTTGTAGCCGTCCGTAAAAGTTACAATTTGTGTTCTAAATGTTACACTAAACGCTATCTGTTACAATCGTACCGCAAATGTTACAAAATGTAGTTGTGATAAAAGTTACAACGTCTACGCTATCTGTTACAATATTTTTACTTGTAACAAAAGTTACAACACCTTGTCGTAAATGTTATACTGGCATTGGCATAAATTCCGAAGCTTTTGAAAATGTCGGATTTTGCTACTACACTATATTTATAATATTTATAGGTGTATTTAGGTAATTGCAACAACCTTACATTGTCGTAAATGTTACACTGACATTGGCATCATTTCCGAAGCTTGTAAACAGTATTTAAATGTGCTATTAAAGTATTTTTATAAATTTTAGTAGTGTGTTTCACACATTTCTGTACGTACGAATGTTTTCCATAAGCGGTTTCAAGGAAGAGGCGGATTAGGCTTGCGTTTTTAATTAATAGTTACTTTTAATATGTAAGTATATATATATACAGTATATTAAATCTATGGCATACATATATGTCCTAGATTTCTAAACCATCACGAGCGATTCATGATTTTGAATTTTTGGTATTGAACATCTGACAGTTAACGCCTCTGACAAATATTTACTTAAATTAAAAGTTCTTTCTTCTTTGAAGATTGTAGAAGTGTTACAAATTTAAACATGTTTGGCCTTTGTATGTAATATTTTCTGATAAATTTCTTTCTAATATCACTATAAGCTGTACAAATTAAAACAAAGTGAAATTCGTCTTCAATTCAGTTGAATTACATATCTGACAAACTCTTTCATTTCTTTCAATCCTATGTCTTGCATAACGACCTATCTCCATTATTAAGCTATGTGAAGATAAACGTAATTTAGTAAAAACACTTCGTAATCTTTTTGTACATAAAATATTCAGATAATTTTTATATCCAAAATTATCTTTAACATGTCTATACAAACTTGATAATACTCTATTTTCTTGTAGATCAGTGTTCCATTTTTGAATAAAGCAATCCGCCAACCTCTGTTTAAAGATAGATATAAAATGTTGATGGTTCTCCCTTAAAGGATCAACCCATACATACATAAAGCCATATGTATTAAGAAGAGATTTTAAACCAATTTCAAAATCAGATAATGAAGATTTATATAGAGATGATAAAATTATATTTTCTGTTGTAACTAATTTCAACCAATATCTAACTATTCTAGTATATCTTGTGATAAATAATGGATAACGCCCCAATTCACCGTAAACACCAGCATTGCTCGTTGTCAGTTTTACTCTTAGAATATTTTTACAAAATTTGAGATAAATTCTCTCTGTCTCCTTCGATTTTGTGAAACCCCACACTTCAAAGCTGTAATTGAGTATTAATGAGACAAACACATCAAATAATTGAAGGGATGTTTTAGGTTTTAGTTCAGTTTTTCTTATGTTTGCAGTTATATACGGTGATAAGTTTTTGAAAAACACGTCTGTCTGCTAATGAGAGCCAACCGAGAACAGCAATTAACGTATTAACTGAAACGGACCTAGTAACACTACTTGCAGCTTCATAATGTTGCTTTTCTAAACATTGTATGTATTTGACGATTAGTATGTATATATGCTAAAGTCTAATAAAGTGTTCTGTATTCTGTTCTGTACTCTAAAGATTTTTTTCATAAACTGTGCAGCCATCCCAAACAATAGAAGCATTCTCTAATATCGGTCGCATATATGAAATGTATATTTGGTTCATTGTTTTCCGTCCAATTTTATATTTAAGGAATCTCGTCAGACCTAAAACCTTTGATGCTGACGATAAAATATTATTGATCATGTGTATGGCACGCCGTTTGCACAATACTCCCGTAAACCCCAGTTATCATCGTAAGTCTAGGTTATCTGTTCAATAACTGGGGTTTCTGACCAAGAACCACGTTTATCAGAAGTAATTATGTAAACTTAAGTTTAAGCTTAGAAACCCAAGTTAACGAAATTGTCATACGCCAAATGCACAATAATCTCGTAAACCTAGGTTTCTGACAGAAACGTAAGTTTTTATTTCATAAACAGCGGTTTCTGGTTGATAACCTAGGTTATTGTTCAGGAAACGTGGTTTCTCAACGCCGTTTGCACAATAATGTTGATAACGTAGGTTATTGGTCATGTGACATTTGTGACCAATCAAACGATTTGATTTTTATTGGTCTCATGATACATGTCCATCTTAACTTACTTGTATCTGCTGTTGTCGCAAAGCACGGAATTTTGCGTGATTTGACAAATACTATATTACTACCGATCCTTAATATTTGAAATGTATACATCTATCACCTTGAACATTTAAACAGGGTACATGCATGGCTGGCTTACATTTCACATTAGTAATTCACTGAGACATCATAAGGCGTTTTACATCGGCGAGCAAAGCATTTAATATTTAAAATCAATTTCAGTTGACGCACAGGCTTACAATATCTGCATAAATAATAGTGCATCTGTTCAGCTTGAATTATTTTGCAAGTATTATCTAACGAAACATCAAACTTAAAATGCTATTAAAACAGATATGTTCATAAGCACATTGCATCAGGCCTGCCAAATCTCCGGACAAAATCCGGATTTTTCAGTCGATCTCCGGATCTCCGGATTTAAGTGTAAATCTCCGGATTTTTCATCAAAACAAAATGTTCATGTCAGATCTAACAGCGATATGTTAACAGTTTATCAGCTATTTCCCAAATTGGCTCTGTTACGCTCCCTAGTCAGAGGAGTATTTGCAAATGCCAAATCAACGGGGGTCATCCGTGTAATGCACTGACTGAATATACAACTAACATCTAAGGGCATAATTAGTTCCTTCAGTGACATAATGTGCAATAACAGCAATATATCATTATATGTGACTTCTTTAATTGGTCAAGCTAACTGAAATCGCAAATGTGAGGAACTAGCAACCCCTAGTGTGTGGTAACACTATAACAACTGCTGCTGTGTACGTTGATTATAATTTGTAAGGAAGACTTTGTATTTGCATTAAGAACGCATTTGTTTAGACTTCCATCAAAAAATAAAAATTGTAGTAGAAATTAAAGTCTTTCTAATCGAATTACTATGCTAATTTATTATTTTGTATAACTACCAAACAATGAATAATACAAATTTGCGCTTTAAAAAAAAGTAGTGCGAAAATCAAGTCACGCGCTCCAAATTTTCATTTAAAAATGTTCTTCGCGCGCTTTAAATCTTAAATTTTAAAAATCTCAGGATTGTGTGTTAAAAAGTTTTGGCAGGCCTGTTGCATACGTTTTATATGGAGCCCCATTTGAAATAATACTTGATGATTTATATGAATCTAAACCTTGCGGTGGCCTTTTCAGCCTAGACTAGACATTGACAAATTTAATGAATGTGCACCTTTTTGCATAAAATTAAAGTACATTAGTATGGTTTCATTTATATTTTGAAAGACGTTAGCTATAGGGTTAACTGTATTGAAATTTTGAATTTTGCAGTTAACGCTAATATGTCGCCATTAAACAAAATGTGAGACCATTAAACGACTGATATAATCTACTGTCAGAAAAGTCAACTTTTCGATACTGGTTAACCCGTGTCGATACTGGTTAACCCGTTTCAAACGCATTTCAGTGTTTTTGACCTTTTCTTTTCCTCACAAACGCGTTCAAATACACTAGATGACATCACGTTTTTGACGGTTTAACGTCACCTGACTGGATTTGCGACGGGTTAGTCGCACATTTTTGAATTTCAACCAATCTGATTGCAGGAACACCACTTTTTATATACTTGCGTGCATGACGAATTCTATCCGAAGCGTTATGTCCGTTTACACTTTTGTTCGAAGAAATATATTTGTGCGTGCTTTCTTTATATCGTTTTTTTATATTTGTTCTTTCTTTGTCTCCTATGACGTAAATTTCCAGTATAGTCATGGCTTTTTACGATTCATCAACATATTGTATATGGTAGTATAGTATCTCTGTCTATGTCTCTCTGCGTCTGTGTCTCTCTCTGTCTCTCTCTCTATGTGTCTATGTGTCTCTGTCTCTCTCTCTATCTATATATCTCTGTCTCTCTGTGTATGTGTCTGGGTCTCTCTGTGTATGTGCCTGTGTCTCTCTGTGTATGTGTCTCTGTCTCTGTCTCTGTCTATCTGTGTCTGTGTCTTGGTCTCTCTGTCTCTGTCTCTCTGTATCTTGCTCTGTCTGTCTGTCTGTCTGTCTGTCTTGCTATGTCTCACTTTGTCTCTCTGTTTCCGTCTCTCTATGTCTCGCTGTCTCTGTATATCTCTGTCTCTGTGTCTATGTGTCTCTTTCTCTCTCTGTCGCTCTGTCTCTCTGTCTCTGTCTCCCTGTGTCTGTTTGTCTCTGTGTCTCTGTGCATATGTATCTCTATGTCTCTCTGTCTCTCTATGTCTCTATGTCTCTGTCACTCTATGTCTCTCTGTCTGTCTCTCTCTGTCTCTCTCTCTTTATGTGTCTCTGTGTCTCTGTGTCTCTGTCTATATGCGTCTCTGTCTCTGTCTCTCTTTGTCTCTGTCAATGTCTCTGTGACACCGTGTCTCTATCTGTATATGGCTGCCTCTCTGTGTCTGTCTCTCTGCCTTTGTCTCTCTGACTGTCTCTCTCTGTCTCTGTCTGTCTCTCTGTCTCTGTCTGTCTCTGGCTTTTTCTTCTCTGTCTCTGTCTCTCTGTGTCTGTCTCGCTGTCTCTGTCTTTCTCTGTCTGTCTGTCTGTCTGTCTCTTTGTCTCTCTCACTATCGCTGTCCGTCTGTCTTTCTCTCTCTCTCTCTCTCTCTCTCTCTCTCTCTCTCTCTCTTGTTTGCCAATGTGATGACTGAAATTAGTAGAGACTTGAATAGAAATGGTTATTATTATAATGTCTCATACACTGCGTGTTGAACCCCGAACTGGATTCGAATGTTGAAAGCCGAACTGGGTTCGAATTTCACCCGACTGGATTTGAGACGGGTTATGCACGATTTAATAGTCGCACATTTTTGAATGTCAACTAATCGGATTGCAGGATTTGTGTCAGTTGCGTTAGAAACAGACGTACCCTGCAGAGGTGTCTGTTATAACTTTGAGCCACCTGATTCTTCACCGCGTGCACGTCGCAGAGTGGGCACTGTCAGCAATCATGTAGGGTGACCTACTGGGTCGCCCTTGCCAGCACATCCTACAAAGTTGGACGATATAGGATTGCGGATCTGTTCTTACTTGTAGTATAAGTCACTGGCTTATATGATGCAGTACTAACGGAATGATTGCTGATTGACCAAGAGTGAAGAACCCCTTCGTCCCGCCAGCGTGGAACGACGCCAGGAACAACTACAACAGGGGAAGCCTGGCGCCGTACACGGAGCGAAGGGGTCAGCAACCTGCGTGCCAGAAGATATAGAACTATCCTACGTTAGTTGCTATTGCCACCTGGGACGCAGTTTGCAGTTGGCGGGTGTGGCCCTAACGGGGATCGCCCAGTAGCGTAGACAGCACCACCTAGACGTCGTTCCAGATCCCCCACTTCACCGCCACAGCGACAACCACAGAGCGACAGCGACATCCACCTACACACCTACAAGAGAGACGACTACACTACACAGCAGCACCAGATCAACCTACATACACATCTAGAGAAGTCCAGACTATATTGTGCCCATAGCGTCAGGGTTACTTTGACGTTTTAGTTGGCGGACGGACTTAAAACCTTCGAACGACACACACACACACTTATAACTTTGAGACGACCAGCACTGCGGACACAGTGGCGTTGCGGACACAATGGCACACTACGTATATGCACTTATATCCGCGGACACAATGGCCTCCTTCACATGGGTTTCTATTGTTTGGACCTTTGACCCGGTGTAGTATACAACTGAAATGTTTCTTAGAAGGTTTTAAACCCGCTATTTCCTTGTTGATGTTTAATAGCAGACATGTTTATTTGTATGATAAAGTAAGTTTCCCAGAATTCTAGTCAGGTTTGAGTTTTTAACAGGTTGTCAACATTCTAACTTTACTACGGAAGGGGCATGGCGACTCATTTACGCTATTGAAACCTCGATGGCAGATCGAGGATTTTAGTTTAGGGGGGAATTTGAGCAACTGCGTCGGGCGGCATGCCTCCCGAGATGTTTTGTCTCCTATATGGCACTTAGCGAAATCTGGTGCATTTTCAGAATATTTTAGTCGTTAAATCGAATGGTGAACACCGGTAGATCTGACGACCCTCCTCCTAAAATTTTCCATAGGCGGTTTTAAGGAAGAGGCGGATTGGACGTACGCTTTTAATAGTTACTTTTAATATGTAAGTATATGTATATATATGAAATCTATGGCATACATATATGTCCTAGACTTCTAAACCATCATGAGCGATTGATGATTTTGAATTCCTGGTATTGTTTGTAGTATTTTATTTTCTCCCTCACTTCGTCCGAAAATAAATTATTTCTTTACTCAAAGAAAAGCAAAAACAAAATTGAAGGAATATGTCGTGTTTTGCAGTCATTATGAAGACGTCGTCTAATGCAGTCGTTATAAGAAAAAGTGGGCTAACAATGGTACAAGTAAGATATTTTATGAATCCTTCTAATATTCCGCAACAGAAACACATTTTTTAGAAAAACATACAGATGCACGTACACTGCATAGTACCTACTGTGGTTCACAAATTAATAGATAAACATTCCTGAAAAACATGCGGATAAATATGTTTTACTGCTAACATAAAAAAATTCCGATACGTATATATGAACCAAATATTTCTTCAGGTAGCAACGCCGCACACGAAAAAACCCTGTGGGGAAACGTGTTCCAATGGCAATTTCGAAACTGCCCTCCGGATATTGACGGCGGGTCATAGTTCTATATACTCTATTTAAAACAAACAGCGTAGTTATTAAATTGCATAACAAAACACGCAAATACAGGCAGGAAAAACAATGAACCCAATAGCCTTCTTTACTGCTTGAGGAACATTGATTGACGAAAACGTTTGTATGTTATTATCAGAACAGAACAGAACATATATTTTATTTAACTTGTAAATACGTACATCGTTATATATACATGCATAAATTGTCATGCATAATAAGTCAAGTGTTTTTAGACAAAAGTACATTTGCTATGAGCAATATTAATGTTGAGTAACTGATAAATGAGAATGAAACTACAAAAGAGCTAAACATTGTTTAATTAATCAAGATTGTATTCCTTACAGCTAAAGCTGTACTAATATATTTTGCTAACTTTATAACAATATTCTTATCCTGTGTCTGCAGTAATTCTAAGAATTTAAACATACTAGGTCTATTACAATAATATTTTTAATATAAATTGTCCGGATTCTTGTGTAACAAGGACAAATCAAAAATAAAATGGTATTCATCTTCCAAATCAATACTGTGACAGCACTGACAATATCTTTAATTTCTAGGTATGCTATTACGAGAGTATTATCCTCGTCCGTTCGTGCGTCCGTCCGGAGCCATATATTGGTAACCATAAGTCACATACACGTAATATATTGTACAAATGTTTGTCCCTATGTGGACTCGCTTTTGCTGAAGTATGGTTGTAATCGCCTTAGTAACACCAGAGTTATGGCCCTTTATATAATAATTACTTAATCAATATATAGTGTATAATGAATCTTTTGTCTGGAAAATAACTCGAAAACTATTTATGGGATTCAATTTAAACTTCAAACACTGATACAGGGCAGTGAGTGGATTTACAGAGTGCAGAAACCATAACTCTAGGTAAACTAAAAGTGGATTTATGGGACTTTGTGGCTTTATTTACTATATAGTATGTACTATTTTAGGACAATTTTGTTTGAACCATGACTAACTAAAAAACCATTCGACAGAATCAAATGAAACTTGAAACATTGATTAAGGGTAGAGAGTGGATGTGCAGAGTGCATGAATCATAACTCTGGGTAAAGTAAAAGTGGAGTTGTGTGATTTTGTTGCTTTGGAAATGATGCCAATGCTAGTGTAACATTTACGACAAGGTGTTGTAACTTTGCCAATACCAGTGTAACATTTACGACAAGGTGTTGTAACTTTTGTTACAAATAAAAATATTGTAACAGATAGCGTAGACGTTGTAACTTTTATCACAACTACATTTTGTAATATTTACGGTGAGATAGCGTTTAGTGTAACTTTTACGGACGGCTTGTAACTTTTACGGACGGCTACAACAGATAGCGACGTTGTAACAAATGGGGTTCCTACAGACAGTCAGCCAAAAACACGCCGCAATAAACAAATAGCAATTACAATGTTAACAAGCTAGGTTTTACGCAAGCGTAACCGAATGGTTAACGACGTTGCGTTGTAAACCTTCGCCTCTCACCGCTGCGGGTTCGAATCCCTTGTAAGTGAGGAAGTGTCGATTCTTACGGATGGCGGGAGGTCTACAGCACTGGATCTACCCAGGAAAAGTGGGTGGTCTGCTTCAACCACAAAAATTCGACCGTCATATATAACCTTACATGTGTTGAAAATGACGTAAAACACCATACAAACAAAACAAACAAAACAAACAAAACGCAAGCGTAAAATAGCTGCCAAGAGACAAAAAGTTAACATAATAATATATCAAGTCACGGGTGTTAAAACAATACTGAGAAAAAAAACATGTTGTCACGGAGACATAAACACGCCACGACCGTTTTTTCTTACATTATTCCAGATTTTTACCATCAGTTCTTCCTACCAAACATTTTAAAGGGACACACGGCAATCTTTATTTTTAAAAACTCACGGCGTCCCGGTAGTTTTTCTGCATAATTTGCATTTGTTCAATCGTTAATATTAATTATAAGAATAGTATTAAGCAATTTGTTTTTGCATATTATTATTTTTTGATATTATTGCACCAATAATATATTAAATCTTAAAGTATAATAAGACGAAATAGTGAATACTTTAAATTTGATTTATTTAAATGTCACCAGGGTAAAAGTAAAAATGATACTGTATTTAAAAATCGAGGCGCACATTTCAAACACTTCAAGATTGCCGTGTGTCCCTTTAAATCAATGCTTATTTCTGTTCAAATACCTTGACATGCCTTAGAAATTGATAACAATTACCCTGCAACATCAGGACAGAAATACAATTGTTCCGCATACATTTTAAAATGTAGGTTTGTGGATTATAGGTGTAATTTAGTGACCACATTCCGAACTACTGCAAGACACTGTATTTCTATAACAGAGTAGTTTTGTTCTCGAGGCAGTAGTGAGACGGGGAGACTGCACCATCTTGCTCTTGCAGTACGACTGCACCCACCAATATATCGGATGCATCCGTACTGGGGATAAACTCCTTGTCAAGATCGAACACATTTAACAGAGTCTTTACCAGGTTACCCTTTAACGAATTTATATATAAAAGTATTTTAAAAACTCTTCTGCGACATAGACTATCACAACCTGACTGCTATGGTGATGTGATTTATAACTTCGAAAGATCACCAACAGTTTGTCTATAAACGGTAGTTCCATACCTGATGAAAATAGTATCTAATAGGAAACTTGTTATAAAGTTTATCAAAATAGGTTATGACCGTATTAGTTGCAACGCACTGCATGTTTAGTGGTTGACCCATTTACAGTTCGCCATTATGCCTTACTCTTTGATTGTGCGATGACCGGACAAAGTGTGGACCCTCTGATAAGTCTACCTAAATCCTCAAAGGTAGGTATAGTTTGTTGTTTGTTTTGTTGTACCCTTAACGGTTTGTTATCCTGTTGCCCTGGCTTTTGCCAAGTCACTGAGTACTTGCTTTGACGCTTTTTAGGCTTTTTTTTAGATTGTATCTACATGATCATTTATAAATACTGATAAGGGTGATCGTTTGAAGCAACAAACACAAGGGAATAAAGTAACAGACTCGGTTTTATTGAGTCTGTTCATCAAAGGTAATGTCAGAAGCAACACCTATCACGCCCACTAGCACCGGCTTAAGCGGTATTTTACTTCAAAGCCATATATATTGTACTAGTTGGAAAGGACCAGTAAAATAACACTACTGATTCATAGCACCGGTAGAAAGTTTAATGCCCTCACACTGCACTTAACGAACTCTAGTGTGAATGTTAATAAATACTGACTGAAATCAAAAAACACAACCAAGAGACGCACAGTCGGTTTTGAGTCTATTCTTGAGAGGTAATGTAAGAATGAACACCTCTCACGACCCCTAGCACCGGCTTAAGCGGTATTCTTCTTCAAAGCCGCATATATTGGGCTCGTAGATACTAAAATACCAGTAAACATATCACTACGGATTGGGCTATACTTATGTTGCATATTAATGCTGCCTTGTTTGATAAAGAATATTACCTCACGTGGATATCTTTATTTACGATTGTTTGGTTTATGAAACGGCGTCTAAATGTATCGTCAAAGCCTAAGCCTCCAGGTGCGGAGCTAATCCCTCTGAGTGTGTAAGCCCTCGGGGTGAAACCATCTCTGTGAAACCAGCTGGTGTATAACGTTATGAGCGGTGGAGACGGCCCCCGTACCTGGACATATAGGACAGGAGTTTGTGGAGGCGACGACCACCGGGACACGTGTTTGGTCCACCTCAAACCTCACTGGAGATCAATCATATCATAACCTCATAACCTCATAATCTTCATATCATCAATCCGCATAGGAGCCATTTGATGATCAATTCAACGTTAATTGGAGTCGCGCACCGTATTCATCTATTCGCGCATTAGAGTATTGGTGTTATTTAAGTGGAAATTGACCTATTCGAATATTTAAAGAAACGCATATGAACTATATATATTTGTAAATTTGAAGATATTTGCGATTTGAATCTGAATTTTGTTTTGTCCTCATGTGAACAAGATTTTAATAATAACGTCTCAAATATGGCTATGTTTGACGTTTCTCATAAAAGTCGCGTTGCACTCAATTGTCAACGTTTTTAGCCTCACAGTGTGTTAGTTTAGTCACATACAATTATATTTTATATCAAACTGTTAGTCTTGACGAGACCTTTCATCTTATATACAAATTATATCATTTAAATTAGTCTGTAAACTATTATTTATAGAATTTCCTGTGTCTTTCGCTGCTTTTTTACCAAGGAATTTTAAGAAAAAAACAATGTTCCAGCCATTTATCTTTTAAATGGCTCGATAAAAAACTGCACAATTTTAGTATTTTTTAGAGAATTTGATTTCCAATCGGAATTTAAAATAAAATGTGCTGGTCATCGGAATATTTGTTTCAGTACACTTATTTTATTGAGTCCAAACCCCTTCGAAAAAGAGACGTCTCTGCTGACGTCGTGTCATTAACATAACGACGTCGACGATATTTATATTAAAGGTATATTGTACATACATGTTGGGGATATATCAATAATTATTTTTAAATAATCAGCTGTCAATAGTAATAGTGATAGTAACCGGCTAGACGGAATGTACATTCTATTCAACATAAATTGTTGGTGAGTTGGTAGGGTGTTCCTACAGTCAGCTTCGCATGAAGTGAAGCCCTGCACATTATAGTACACATATTGTAATAAGCTTCTCGAAACGAAGCCACACGTATCTTCAAACAATTTCATGTTTACAACATTATGATAAATAGTTTGGTAACATAGCGAAATGGTGTTGCAAAACCCAAAATAATGCCGAGATCAGTGAGGTATATACCAAGGTAGTGTCCCTCGTGAAGACATAGTTTCGCACATTTATATGTTAAAAAAGCTAACTGCCAAATAATGGCAAAATTACACCACCAAACCGTTTATTAAAGCTCTATCCAGGTATTCAGGTCATATAATAATGTATATGTACCAATTAAAAGTGTAGGTTTATTCACGGGTTCTTACAATAATTGTGTTATTGAATATGCCTAAATGAAGTATGACTTGGTAACTATTAATTCGACGCTCCAATTTCGGGGTTTGGTATGGCTGGTTAAAACCATTTATATCGTGTCTATAGAGTTGGGATTCAACAATATGTAAGTTGTATATATATATATATGTCGGTGAAGTACATGAAGAATGTCCGCAAATGAGTTTGGGTTTTATTGCTTAAAACATGTTACCAATGTAAACATTATTAAACAACGAATAAGCAGCTGAACAGTTACAAAAAAACGATATCAACATATGGACACATGCATGATAAAAACAATTTAAGAATTAAATACGTTTGATGCTCTATCCATTAACTTTCAGATATCATCTTGACGCAAGTTGTGATGTTTTGTTTCAGTAATAAAGACATTATCTGAACAAAAATGTGTGCTCGTAAGATAGAATGATGACAGCAATAACCTTAAACATTCAAAATATATTTGGGGATAATAACTGCAAAATCGGATTGCAAGTATGATGCAATTAAATCTTAACTTAATAATAGAGAGTTGCATGACAGATATCATCTGACACAATGATAGGACGCCTTATGAAATGTTAAACCATTTTAAATATGGAATATCCCCTACATCTATCTTCCCACCTGACCCCCGCTAAAAATCAAACGGCTTTCCATACTTTCTTATACTTGAAAATGTTTTTAAACAATATGTTTATGTAAGTACATGCAAATATTTAAATACCAAACTGGCATATGCAAACTACCTCGGTCAAGAATCATCTGTCGGTTTATTTACTAACACACACACACTTTTCCCAAATCCTCAAATTATTTAATATTGTATTGTGTATTGTCTCATTGCTATATTGAAGGGAATATATATCTTAGTTGTGCGTTTATTGTTAAACATATAGCGTAATACAGTAACATGCCCAAACGGCTTTCCATAAAGAAAGACAATTTAGCAACACTGCTTAAAATCAAAGTAATCTTTGACAAAAAATATGTTTTAAAACTTTACCCTATAAATCGTTATTACCGAAATCATTTTTGAGGTTGCACAACGCGTACGTTTGGAACAAGTTTTGATCCCCTTCGAGCATACTGGTAATTGTTTAGCAAACGAATATGACCAATGACAGATAGGCTCGATACGAAAACCATGCTGTATTACTGCGATACGACAACTTTTGGATTTTTTCTTCAGATGGCGGGAGGTATACAGTACTGGTTCTACCTAGTAAACAATACGGTGATCTACCACAAAAAAATCGACCGTCATATATGGCCTAACATGTGCTAAAATTGACGTAAAACACCATTCAAACAAAACAAAACCAATTTAAAAAAAAGATATCCGGATAGATGGACGGACGGCCGGACGGTCGGAAAGACAGAGATACGGACCTCTCACTGCCCTATGTCATTGTGCGGAGTTTCATTGCAGTTCCGTTAGTAGTTTTTGAGTTATTCTCCGCACAAGAATTATAACTTTACAAAGGGCAATAACTATAGTGAATGACGATAGAGTTGTGGTATTACCCTCTATCGTTGTATGAAGTCTTATTGGAGTCCCTTAAGTAGTTTTTGAGTTATGTCCTGACAAGATCGACAAAGCGGCAACTATATGCTCTCTCTTCGGGGAGCATAAAGGAGCATAACAATTTGAAAATGAGTTGGCTCAGGTTCTTGACATGTACACGATACAATAAGGAATTATTCTGCCAAATATCATGCTTGTATGACAATTTGAACTATTTTGCCAAAATTACTTAGTTATATCCTCCGCTTATACAAACAAGCTGAATGCGACCGCAAGCGATTGCCTGCACTCAATGTTCATAAAAATGTTTGGCTGAAAGTAGTTTAAATACTGCTATATACTTTGCAAAGGGTTGGCGTGGCCTAGTGAATAGGGGATTTGAAAGCCTCACCAGTGACACTATGTTTTGTTGGTGTGTTCTTGGGCAAGACACTTTTCATTTGCCTCCGTCGTGTGGGGACGTAAATGGGGCGGTCCTCTGAGAACCACAGAAATCTAGTATTTAGTAAGAATAGGGCAGGTTCCCGGATTCATGTGTATTTTGATCATTACCCTCTCTTTTGGGCAGCTCCAAAAAAAAACTATAATGTGTTGATGCGGCGTTAATCAACATTCAATTCATACTTTACAATATGAAATTGGTTACGCCCAGATAACAACTGTGAACACCCCCCTCCCCATGCCCACCCCAAGCCCAAATCAAAGAAAAGGTCAAGCATATTTAACATGTTTGTCGGACTTTAGGGAGCACGCACCGGGTCCAACTTTGTTCATCATAGGAGTTTATGAATAACATAATTATTCTGAAAATGCACCAGAAACAAAGATTTTTTAATGGGCACGCCCCCTAAGTCAACCAAGATCCACACCTGGATATTGTCTTTACACCCCATCCACTATATATTTGGGAGATATATATATTGGAGAGTGCGATCGGGGATGATCCTCCTCCTTACCACCCACGAACAACAAAAATCAAAGTGCCGAAGGCACTGATGGGCGGTGCTTTTTGTAAGTGTTGGAATGGATGGGAAATGGAAGTGCTGTAAATATAACTTCCATGGTTTGTTTTTTACATTCAGTGATGTTTCAGATTATTGATATTCATTACCAATTTCATATTTAAACATATTTAGCTAACTCATATGGCCCGATTTAGCTTCCGTAGATTTTTTTCTGAGAAAGCTCTTCAGCGAGCACTGACTGTTCTATTTTTAGAAACATGATACACTTTCTATAGACACAGACCGTCTGCTTGTAGCACGATTATAACTCGATTTATAACCTTTTAAACAGATGATAAAAAGTTGACTTAGTGAAATTTTGATAAAATAGGTATGACCTAAATAAATAATAAATTGCCTTTATTCTGAACATTGTTTCTTATTTAGGGCATCAAATGAATAAGCGGCCTTTTGTTTACAAACATCGACTGATCGTCTGTCAAAATGCATCATAATCTCGGAGAAGCGCTCTTTTCTTGCGTATTAATACATAAACAATCTAAGGATTTACTTTGGAGAATATTTGTTAATTACACAGTAAGCGAACACACAAGGACACTATTTGTTAATTACACAGTAAGCGAACACACATCATCATTTTCTGTCAGTGATCACATTATATCGAAATTATTAAAGGCATGCACGAGAGACTACTTCTTCTAGCGTAGTACTGCATAGTGTTGCATTGTGCTGTTAGGCTTGTCACATTCCTAGCATTCCATTGAAAACTCCATTGTAGCTCTGACGGTGCTAAAGCAACGCCAAAAACATCTAATATTCTCAGATAAGTGTCCATCGAATGGTGACGTAAACCGCGCGGTCCCGTGTATCGCAGTCTTATTTATTCTCCGAACACGTTAAAGAACCATAAACAGCTATTCATTAATAAGTAATCAGTAAGAGTAGGGCAGGTTCTAGGATTCCTATGTATTTTCCCCCTCTCTCATAGTCGGCTCTAAATTACATAGTATAATGTGTTGATCACCCGTTAAATAAGGCCACACTTTAAAATATATTAGTTTGCCCGACCTTAGATTTTCAGACGGGCAGGTAGGTATGGATTTTTTCCCTACCATATATGTCAGATTCTTTTGCGAATGCTGTTTAAAGTTTAACTGTTTGGACACTACTTTTTGTACTTAATAAAGATGATTTTAGTATAGTGTGTATTGCAAAGTTAAAAAATCTTAACCGTGTAGGTACAATTCCTATCTAAAACTATTTATAAACACTGCCTGCATTTTTCTAAAAAAAAACACCATTAAAAATACCATTAAACAATTATACCATTAACCAACCATACCATTAAACAATCAAACCAGAAACAATCATACCATTAGCTAACACTGTAAGAAAACATATCATTAAACAAGCATACCATTAAACAGCCACAGCATTAAAGAAGCATACCATTAAAACTTTTACCATTAAACAATCATATCATGAATTAACCATACCATTAAACGACCATATCATTAAACAACCATAACATTAAACAATCATACCATTAAACAATCATACCATTAAACTATCATAATATTACAGTCATACCATTAAACAATCATACCATTAAACAACCATACCATTAAACAATCATACCATTAAACAGTCATACCATTAAACAATCATACCATTAAACAATTTTACCTTTACACAATCATACCATTAAACAATCATACCATTAAACAAACATACCATTAAACAGTCATACCATTAAACAACCATAACATTAAACAATCATACCATTTAACAGTCATACCATTAAACAATCATACCATTAAACAGTCATACCATTAAACAACCATAACATTAAACAATCATACCATTAAACAGTCATACTATTACACAATCATACCATTAAACAACCATAACATTAAACAATCATACCACTAAACTATAATATTAAACCATTAAACAATCATAACATTAAACAATCATACCATTAAACAACCATAACATTAAACAATCATACCATTAAACAATCATACCATTAAACAATCATACCATTAAACAATCATACTATTGAACAATCATACCATTAAACAACCATACCATTAAACAATCATACCATTAAACAATCATACGATTAAACAATCATACCATTAAACAACCATAACATTAAACAATCATACCATTAAACAATAATACCATTAAACAATCATACTATTAAACAACCATAACATTAAACATCATACCATTAAACAACCATAACCTTAAACAATCATACCATTAAACAATCATACCATTAAACAATCATACTATTAAAACAATCATACCATTAAACAATCATACCATTAAACAATCATACCATTAAAAAATCATACCATTAAACGATGATACCATGAAACAATCACATCAATAAAAAGTCACACTATTAAACAGTCATATAAAAATCATACCATTAAACAATTATACCATCAAAAAAAAGAAAAAGAAAAAAAATCATATTTTACTGTAAAGAAGGTTTGGAGCGGGCCGATATTTGGGGCAAACAAACATAATTTTAATAATGGCCTAAAATGCCATTGAATTACTTCTCTGATAATGACATGCAAATTAAATAGGAAAGCAAATAATTATTAACCTAGAAAAATGTGTCCATGCGACACCGATGCCCCGCTATAGTCAAGCAAATACTATAAATTAAAAATGGAGTTTACGGGTGGTTGAAAGGACGGAGGTACTGACATACGGACGAACAAGGGTAACACTAAATGCCCGATCCACTTTCGTGGCTGTCCAGCAGCTGTGCTTCTATATTGTAGTGCCTCGCTATTTTGCATTCTACTTTCGTTTTCACGATTTGAGGTTAGATCGATCTTTCAGATTGATATTTGTAATTTATTAACATAATGATTACGCTTTCAGTCTAATTTATCATCTAGACTAGAATCTATAAGGTTACCTTTTTGTAACGAGTGTATTCAGCCAAATTCTAGCTGTTTATTCTTATCGCGTGTTGTTTACATTTACATATGAATCCTTCCGGCAACCATATTGCATCCGGAATTACGTTGCATGATGGGATTGTTTACCATAGCAACTATTTGTGCGGCGAATTCAAATCTGTCAATTCGATCTTTTGATTCACGAAACTATCTTATTCCAAGGAGAATTTTTGTTTTAAATGTAAGGGTCAGGTTATTTAATCATTATTCTATGTGTATGAAACTTTACTAACGCTACTTTAATTCATAAAAGTGTTTTAATTCATGTTTGAAATAGGCGAGTATCAAACCGCACTTATTTGTATGTGCGTTTAGCGCACAGGAAAAGCGCACATTTGACGTTGCGCGTTTTAGCGTTGTTAGTGCACAGTGCACATTTGCGCACTTGTGCGCCGCACAGTTTTATTTGTGCAGTATAAATAGCTAGATCGCCTGCAGATCTAGGACTCCCGAATTGTCTTCTAAAGGTAACACATACTTGACATAGTGTATTAGGTTGAACTTAGACTTTATTTTTGCATTTAAAATTCGATTATAGTAACTTTAATAAATAGATTCAATAGTAAATTTAGAATTTAAAACGATTTACTTTTAGAAGGTTTTGAATTGATATAAATATTTAATATAGAGATTATAATATTTATCAGCATATTGCTAGGGATTAAGTATTTAAAGTGTTTTTCTAGTCAAAGAGAGTATTATTATTTATTAAGGAAAGTTGTTATTTGTTATATATTACCGATAATTCTACGTTATATGTTTTCCTACTAAGATATAAATAAAGAGAGGGAAACTTACTTCTGATTTTATACTTTGTTGTTTACCCTTTAGTTTTCAATAGTTAGATAATCAATATGATGTCCATATAAGTTAATTTTCCTCGGAGTCCATTTCATTTAAACGTTAAACGCTACCAGCACGTTACATTTATTGGCGGCAGAGCGGTGAGATCTGTTTAAATCAGCAGATATAGAGATACGAACTTGAACGTTATTTTTGCAACAATATGCCTCGCAGAAGACAGCAGAGCGACAAACAGTCAACAAGCGACGATTATGACGATATGTCGGTGGCCAGTAACGACCACGAGGTTGTTTTGTCTACACAGACCATCAACAATCCTTCAGCAACAATGATCAACCGAGATGATACAACATGCGAAGTCGACGAAACCATCGAGGATACAGAGTCAGCACTGAGAGGTTACCATGATCAGCAATTGATTAATCATAAGGACGACAGTCATCACCAAAGAGATTACATTTTTGATGATGAAGCAGACATTCGCATAGAATCAGGTCCTCATAGTCTTAGTAGTAGACCTAGTATTTCACTTCAGCATGATAGCATAGATAGTATGGGTTTACCGGGTGTTAGTCAACAATATCAAATTGTTAATATACTGAGTCATGTAGTTTCAGCTTTACAGGATTTAAAGAGCAACATGATACCTAGTACCAATCTTAGCCTAAATGCAGACAGCCAGCAGGCAGGAGATGATTCCCACTCCGTGACAGCATCTACAAATCCTACTCCAAGCAGTACACGATCAAAAACAAGAAATGAGTACAACCACTTCGGTGAGGGCTCGAGCAATCATAAAGAACACAGGTCACAAGATGAAACGCGACACACTGATTATGAGAACAACATACAATACAGGCCTTTTAGTGGAAGCGACACAGCGACTGGTTTATCCCGTAATAGGGACAACAATAACATTAACTCCACATCAATGACTCGTCAGTCCCAAAATAGAGTTGAATTTAATGACACTGTGCAAGAATATGCCTACAGCCCTGTCGAGATGACCGATTCTTATCCTAGATCAACAGGAAATAGAAACTCCATGTACACCTACAATAACCGGTATCCATAAGCAGGACCCCATCATCAACAGCACCCTCATTTTTCTGGAAATTATCAACAACATAGAAATTATACAAATTTGGACAGAAGTAAAAATTCAACAAATAGACAATTCAATGGTCATCATGTGAAGCTGCCAGCATTCAACGGAAAAGATAGTTGGAAAGTATGGATCAACAGGTTTGAGGCAATCGCAGCTAGACAACACTGGGATGAGGAAACCATGTTAGATCAGCTTTTACCACAGATCCAAGGTGAAGCAGGAGAGTTTGTTTTCACTCAACTTCCAAAACCAGTATTGTCGAGATATCCAGCACTAGTTGAGGAGCTAAACAGTCGTTACAGGAAGGTAGAAACATCAAAGACTTTCGCAGCAAAATTCTCCCGAAGAGTCCAGAAGATTGGTGAAAAGGCTGAAGAATTTGCGGCCGACTTAAAACGATTATACGATAGGGCACATCAGGAGAGAGACCATGGCACAAGACAGGAAGATCTAGTGAGAAAGTTTCTGGATGGTCTTCGAGACGACGAAGCAAGGTTCGAGGTTGAGTATCACAAAGAACCTGACAATATAGAAGATGCAGTCTACCATGTAGTGAACTTTATTCAGACAAGGAGGCGCAGTTCTCCAGACGTTTACGCAGAGAAGAAAGCGAAGAAGTATGCGCGAAGGACAAAGATGGACGAGCATTGTAGTAGTGAAGAAGACAGCATAGACGATAGTGAGACAGAGGAGCTGGAATATGCATGTAGAGTACCAGTAAAGGACATAGTACGTCAAAAATCAAAACTACCTGACAAAGAGACGCCCATTAAGCAGAAAGAAACGGAGACCCCAAAATGTGCAGAAACTGAGAGTAACAAGTTACTCAAACAGCTGTTAGAAAAGATAGAAGAGCTAACACAGGCTAATCAACAGAATAAACAAAATACAATTTCATCAAGAAATCAAGTATCCAAGAGAGATAATAGCAGAATTACTTGTTACAACTGTCAAAAGAAAGGACACTATGCCAGAGAGTGTCCAAACAAAAGGGAACAGGCATCTGGTTATAGACACACTCAACAGAATAGAAGAGGGTACCATGAGCCCATTAATTCGCATGTATACAACACTAATACAAGCCATTTAAACTAGAACGGGCTTACCCTCAAGGCCAGAGGGAGGCCCATCCTATCAAACAAGGCCAAAATGAATTTGAAAGTTTGAAATCTGTAAAAAGGAGCAAGACATTAGCTGATGGAGTGTATGTCCAGGGTTTTATTCAAGGTCAACGGGTACTATTTACAGCAGATAGTGGCGCATCAAAAACAGTCCTGT
Source organism: Cyrtodaria siliqua (assembly GCA_037043455.1). Taxonomy (NCBI): domain Eukaryota; kingdom Metazoa; phylum Mollusca; class Bivalvia; order Adapedonta; family Hiatellidae; genus Cyrtodaria; species Cyrtodaria siliqua. Next base: position 42,527 of record JAWPHD010008595.1, on the reverse strand, counting down.
CAAAGAAAGTGTACGACAAACTCAATGAAGATAAGCGTCCAACATTAACTAGGTCAGCTAGGTTAGTAGGCGCTGGGGGAGCATCACTCAACGAATATGGTAAAGCTGTTTTTGAAATAAAAATTGGAACATTAAGCATCAGTCAAGAAATCATAGTTGCCGATATAGATGATGAAGGTCTACTGGGCGTAGACATCTTACAAAATGGAAACGGAGGACCAGGAGATATTCTGTTGAGTAAAGGAGTACTTTTACTTGATGAGCACGAAATACCTCTAATTCAAGTCGGTCTTCAGGGAAAACTTAGAAAGGTAACAGCGGCTGATCACTTTGTGATTCCTCCCCAGAGTGAAGCGGTGATAGACGTATATGTTGAACGCAGGGAATATGACGATTGGTGTGAAAGTTCTAACTATGTTATAGAACCAACCGAAAATTTCCGCGACAAATACCCCCTGCAGATGGCGAATGTTCTCGTAGACATCAATGATGGTGTCACAAGTAAGGTTAGGGTGTTAAATCCTTTTCCAACCTCAGTTTCAATTAAACAAGACAGCGTAGTCGGTCAAGCGGAACTAATTGAGGCAATTCAGGCAGTAATCACCAATCGAGAACATGCAACAGATCAAGCAAATAACTACACAGTACGTAGAGTTAAGTTCGAAAACTTGAGTGTTACATCAAAACAACTGTTAACAACCCCAGAGAAGGAAATTGAAGCAATCCCCACTCATCTCACTGAACTTTATGAGAAGGCCATAAAGGGTCGAACATTTGAAGAAAAACAGAAAGTGGCGAATATGCTTACTAGATTCAAGGACAGTTTTTCAAAACATGACTGGGATATAGGCCTCACCAGTCTAGCTGAACATTCCATAGAAACAGGTGACGCCCTACCAATCAAGCAAGCACCGAGAAGAGTTCCATTAGCTTTCGCTGATGAAGAGAAAAAGGCGATTGAGGACCTTCTCGCAAAAGGAGTGATAAGAAAAAGCACATCACCATGGGCTAGCCCTATCGTCCTTGTCAGAAAGAAATCAGGTGCAGTCAGACCTTGTGTTGACTATAGGCGTGTAAACGCGTTGGTGAAACCAGACGGTTACCCGATGCCGCGAGTTCAAGATTGTTTAGACGCTGTAGCAGGTGCAACATTATTTAGCACATTTGATCTCACTAGTGGATACTTTCAGATTCCTCTCAAGGCTGATGACATTAAAAAGAGTGCTTTCGTCTGTAAATTCGGACATTTTGAGATGGTTAGAATGCCTTTCGGACTAAACAATGCAGCATGCACTTTTCAACGAACAATGGAACTTGCATTACAAGGTCTTCAATGGGAAACTTGTTTGATATACATTGATGATGTCATTGTATTTGGGACAAGTTTTGATCAGCACATTGAGAGAGTGAGACAAGTATTAGAGAGAATAGAGAAAGCAGGGCTAAAGTTGCGTCCAGACAAGTGTGAACTATTACAAGAAGAAGTCGTTTTTCTTGGGCATGTTGTGTCTGGTAATGGTGTAAAACCCAATCCACTAAACATCGCTAAGATAATAGAGTGGCCAATACCAACTACTGCAAAGCAGGTAAAGCAGTTCGTCGCCATGGGATCTTATTACAGAAAGTTTGTAAAGAATTTTGCAAAGATAGTAAGACCTATGGTTGATCTTACCAAGAAGGGTAAAGACTTCAAGTGGGATGCAGCTTGCAAGAACGCATTTGAAAACGTCAAAGCGATTTTAGTTAGTCCTGAGATTATTGGATATCCACTTCAAGATGGCGGTGAATTTGTTCTTGACGTAGACGCGTCAGATTTGGGTATCGGCGGTGTTCTTCACCAAGTACAAGAAGGAAGAGAACGCGTATTGTCGTATGGCAGTAGAGCACTCAACAAAGCGGAGCGGAACTATTGCATCACAGAGAAGGAGCTTCTGGCTATCAGATACTTTGTAGACTATTATAGGCAGTATCTGCTAGGTAGGCGTTTTCTTGTGAGAACTGATCACCAAGCATTGGTGTGGTTATTTAAGCTTAAAGAACCCAGAGGGAAGATAGCACGCTGGATAGAGATTTTGGCTCAGTACGACTTCTCTATTGAATATAAGCCTGGTAAGAAACAGGGACACTGTGATGCTTTGTCGAGGTGTGAAAACCCAAAGGATTGTGACTGTCCTCTACAAGATACCAACGAACCACTCAGGTGTGGACCTTGCAAGAAATGTAAGAAAAGGGCAGAGGATATGATGCATCAGGGCTTCTATGATCACGTCGAGTTTCCTGTGCCCGCAGTTTCATTCGAAAAGGAAAATAGCAGCTGTCTAAAGCAGATAGAGGAGGTAGTTAGAACAACACAGCAATAGGAAGCCAGCGATCAGCCCGGTCCATCTAACGAAAAAGATCCAGCTAACAGCAAGACTTCACAAACCGACTATAACTGGTCATGGGCTGGTGGTCAGCAACTGGCAGATATTAGACTTCTTCAAGAAAGTGACCACGATATAGCACCAATTCTTAAGGCAAAACTCGAGAATAAGAGACCAAGTAGTGAGGACGTATTATCATTTAGTTCAGCTTCTCGACATTATTGGGTACTTTGGGACGTCCTAATAGTGAAACAGGGTATACTGTTTAAGAAGTTCGTCAGAAAGAATGGCTGTGGTGAACATTGTCAGTTTGTTGTGCCACAGTGCATGAAGAAAGACATGTTATTCCAAATGCATAACTCCATTTTATCTGGTCATCTCGGTTGCAAGAAAACCAATGAGAAATTACTACAGCGCTGTTACTGGTATTCCATGAAAGGGGACGTCGGGATACATGTGAAACAGTGTGATATTTGCGCAGCAGATAAAAAACCAATGAAGACGCCAAGAGCCCCTATGGGTTCGATCACTACTAGAGCACCATGAGATGTGGTAGCAACCGATTATTTAGGACCTCTCCCCATATCACCACGTGGTAATCGATATATCTTACTACTAACCGACCATTTCAGCAAGTATGTAGAGGTTCTTGCAGTGCCTGACCAGACCGCCGAGGTGTGTGCACAGAGAATACTCAACGACTTTATCTCTCGATGGGGTTGTCCTCTGTCCATTCACAGTGACCAAGGGAGAAACTACGAAAGCAGGGTATTTAGGGAAATGTGTCGCATGCTCGAGATTAGGAAGACAAGAACAAGTCCACGAGATCCCAGGTGCAATGGTCAATCGGAGAGGTTTAACCGAACACTTCTTCGAATGACCAACGCATATTTATGCGGCGAACAAGCTGAGTGGGACCTACACCTTGGTTGTCTTGCGGGAGCTTACCGAGCTACCCCAAACGAAGCAACCTGTTTGACGCCAAACTTAATTACCATGGGTAGAGAGGTTAGATTACCATCCGAACTGGTTTTCTGTAGTTCCACAGCTAACGACAATGAGCAAGTGACATCGTATGGCGACTATGTTAATATGCTACGGGGTAGAATGCAACATGCGCATGAGGTGGCGCGAAAGCATCTATCGTCATCCGTGAAACGAAATAAAGAGTTATACGACGCTAAGGTGGCTCTAAATAAGTACGAAGTAGGGGACCTGGTGTGGTACTTGGCAGAAGCAAGAACAGTCGGAATAGCTCACAAGCTCGAAAGGAATTATGCAGGTCCATATGTAGTGAAAACGAAGATGTCACAAGCAAATTTCATTATCCAGATGGATAGGAATGGCAGTGAGAAACTTGTGCATCACAACAAGCTCAAACCATATGAAGGAATCACACCCCCGAGATGGATTTTGCAATGGAAGAAGAACTGGAGTAAGAACAAAGAGACTACCAGTAAAGAATAGAGCTAGAAGTCAAGATAGGAACTAGCTGAGAGAGTAAATGATTTTAATCAAGTTTTAAAGATGTGTATGCTGTAATACATTCATCTTTTGTTAGTTTGTAAATTTATTGTTTTTTTAAAAGTGTGTATTTTGATGGACAATTAGAAGTATGTAGTTAAAATGTAGTAATGGGAATTATGTTTTTCCTAGATGTAAATAGATGCGAGTCGACTGGTGTATGCTGAGAAAGCAGTTCATCACAGATCCAATGAGAGGTGTTTCAACATGTGTTATGTTAGACTACACAGAAATAAAAGTATCACCTTTTCAGAGTTTTACTAACAGTTTGTCGACCAGATGCATGCTGAGAAAGTTGTTGCAGAATTCGACATGATTCAACGCAGAGTCGATTTAAGAAGTAAATAGTGAAATAAGCTATAGTATTAGTGGACTCGACCAAGCTGAGATAGCGCAGTCGTATAGATCCACTGATTCAACGTATAATCGGATAAGAAGATTATGTAAATATGTAGAACACAAAATAGTAGCTAATTTTAGTAATAGAAACTATGACTTTTCATAGTTTGTAACGTAACTAGTGGACCGACTAAGCTGAGATGGTCGTCGCAGAACTCCACTTCGTTCAACGAAGAATATATGGGAACTTATACTGGTGACGGCGGACATGACACGAAGCTAAGACGAGGAATAATCAAGGGACGGTGTATGCAGTAGACAGTAGTATGAAGATGTGTAAATAATTACACGGGATAGTGTAACTGACAGAGAGTGGGTCATTACGACAGATGCTAAAACAGTCCTAGATAAAGATGATCGAAAGATGTTAGAGAGATATATAAAGAGAACCGACAGACAAAGGTGAAGATTTTCTGTGAAAGAGAGAAGGATCTAACTACACCACCGGGTCACTTGAAGTTTTAGTTTGTCAGCAGAACGGTCACAGAAGTAAGATGTTAAGAGACGTATACCATGATCAAGTGGCAGTAGTACCTATGAGAATGACAACACAACCACAGATGTGTTTTATGATTTTATTTTTGTAATATAACATACATATATTATATATGGTTATTAAACTGGATTCAACCAAATAAGAGAGCAGTTGAAGTTTGTCATGTCATTCAAGAGGTCTAAACTTCTATTTACCAATAGTCTTAGCACTACAACGATTTTGTTTGTTTTGTCTTCTTCAGAACAAGATGTCAACCGTGAGCGATCGAGGACGGCGGGCATACCAGTGTCTTAAATGTCTACATCGGTATGACAAGGTCTACATAGAGGCGAGGTATAGAGTGATAGATCACATTATGAAGCATCATATCAGCCAAGATGAGACGCCCTTTCATTGTGGATTGTGCCTTTTCCGATGCATGAAGTGGGAGGAGTTGCTGGCGCTCACCACAACATTCAGGAGGCACCGGATTATGCTTCGCGAGAAAGGTGTAGTGGACACTCCAGAAATGCTGGTCGCCAGCAAGAAACCTTACATCATATCAGACGTCGATATGGTAGCTTTGTCGGCGGAAGCGTCAAACCTCCATTGGAAATTTTTGGCTGAGAGGAAGGGACACACCACACCAACACCCGATATGTTGACACAGGCCATGAACACGGCATTCCCGTTGAGTTTCCCAGATGAGTCAGCAGGATGGGACGCTCAACAAAGTGACCTTGCCCCACTGCCAACTTTAATTGACCTTTTCCCTCAACTAGATGGTGATGAGCGACACGTCAGGCATATGCTACCAACACCACCATCAATGCCACATCAGTCAGAGTCGCTCACCTCACACTTATTTACACCAGCTTCACTGACCACACCATCATTTGTGTATAGATCACCAGCATTTGTACAGAGGTCACCTTCATTCATGCATAAATCACCAGAATTACCACAGAGGTCACCAGTATTATTACAGAGACCACCATCAGCACCATTGACCACACTACCACTACTGTGTCAAAATCAAGCCAGCACACATACAGCGGTAATCACCTCACAGTACTCACCAATTTCATCGGAAGCAACGACATCTACCAGACCACCTGTACACTCTGACGTGACAACGACATCTACCAGACCACCTGTACACTCTGATGTGACAAGGACATCTCCTGCTCCAGAGAGCATATTGGCTTCATTACTGGGCACACCAAGCCGCGATATGAGACCTTTGTTAGCCCCAACAAAAACCATGAAGCGTGCCAGAAGTGTCTCGGAATCATCCAGTTCCTCATCATCAACGACCACCTCGGATGCTTCCGTCGTAAGGAACAAGACCTTAGTGGAGATACACGACACCCTGAAGCTCAACTCGGCAACCATTTGCAAACTGTTGGAAGACAACACCAGGGCAGTAAGAAGGCAGGAGAGAGCCATGGTAGATATGAAAGATGCCCTCCAGTCTTTTACTGCTCTGCTGAAGCCTGCCCAGCCAAAGGACCATCCTCCACCGCAGAGTTACTACAAACGGACGAAGGAAGATCGACCATCTCCGAGAAAAGGAAATAAGGAAAACAGATGGAAGAGATTATATTTTATATCATACGCCATATAGAGGACAATTTATTACATATGCCACATAGAGGACAATTCTAGTACGTTTATTTACATAGAGGATATTTCAAGTGCGTATACCTACATACGCCATATAGAGGACAATTTATTACATATGCCATATAGAGGACAATTCTAGTACGTTTATTTACATAGAGGATATTTCAAGTGCGTATACCTACATAAGCCATATAGAGGACATTTCTAGTGCTAACATTAAGGAAGAAACATTTGAGGAAGTTTCTAGTGCTAATATGTATGGAAGGAACAATCAGTGACACTTTCACAACAGTGAATATTACTTTTAGGAACAGTTGTAACTTGTTTACCAACAAATACTTTATTGGTGTGGTTTTATATTTATTGCATAATGATGTATACATGTATTTAAACATGTACAGTAATACTCATGTTAAGAGAATGTTGGAAGTGAAATTGATATAGGTCATGTTTAAGGAATAGTTATGTAACGTTTAAGATGTTATTTTCAAAAACTTTTAATTCTAAATTGTGATAGGAAATGCTTAAGGGTTTCTCATATACTAGTATGTTAATGTTTAATTAATAGGGTAATTGGGTTATTATGTTTAGCTCATTGTCTGAGTGCTAACTTGAACTCACTTTCAACATATTTAATGTCATTATTATTGTTAACTTTGTATTTGCAATTTGTAAGGTGTTAGGAGGACCTTTAACACATTAAGAGGGGGGTAATGTAGTGCCTCGCTATTTTGCATTCTACTTTCGTTTTCACGATTTGAGGTTAGATCGATCTTTTAGATTGATATTTGTAATTTATTAACATAATGATTACGCTTTCAGTCTAATTTATCATCTAGACTAGAATCTATAAAGTTACCTTTTTGTAACGAGTGTATTCAGCCAAATTCTAGCTGTTTATTCTTATCGCGTGTTGTTTACATTTACATATGAATCCTTCCGGCAACCATATTGCATCCGGAATTACGTTGCATGATGGGATTGTTTACCATAGCAACTATTTGTGCGGCGAATTCAAATCTGTCAATTCGATCTTTTGATTCACGAAACTATCTTATTCCAAGGAAATTTTTTGTTTTAAATGTAAGGGTCAGGTTATTTAATCATTATTCTATGTGTATGAAACTTTACTTACGCTACTTTAATTCATAAAAGTGTTTTAATTCATGTTTGAAATAGGCGAGTATCAAACCGCACTTATTTGTTTGTGCGTTTAGCGCACAGGAAAAGCGCACATTTGACGTTGCGCGATTTAGCGTTGTTAGTGCACAGTGCACATTTGCGCACTTGTTTTATTTGTGCAGTATAAATAGCTAGATCGCCTGCAGATCTAGGACTCCCGAATTGTCTTCTAAAGGTAACACATACTTGACATAGTGTATTAGGTTGAACTTAGACTTTATTTTTGCATTTAAAATTCGATTATAGTAGCTTTAATAAATAGATTCAATAGTAAATTTAGAATTTAAAACGATTTACTTTTAGAAGGTTTTGAATTGATATAAATATTTAATATAGAGATTATAATATTTATCAGCATATTGCTAGGGATTAAGTATTTAAAGTGTTTTTCTAGTCAAAGAGAGTATTATTATTTATTAATTTTGTCAAAGAGATGCAATTTGCGATCAGATGAAGGTGTCTTCTGAAATACTTTTAGGCGAAGACGTCCTAATTAAGTCATCATAAACCATAAGGCCGATAAACTTACTTGCAATTACATGTACCATAGTTAATGCGATACTATGCCAGCGATTCAAGCGAATCAGACATGATTCATAAAACAAATACAATTTAGAGTTTTCATATTAACTCCAGAATAGAAGAAAAAATAATACGAATAAAGAAAAAAGAAGTTAAAAACAGTATTTACTACGTTTTAAAATCATAAATGCATCAATGTTTGTTTCAACTGTTTTCGTCATGGTCGTTATACCTTATATGTACGATGCGACGTCGACAGAGACGTCTTTTTCGTAAGGGTGTTATGTTTATTAAAACAGGCATACTGAAACAAATATTCTGATGACCAGCAATAGGAAATTAAATTCTCGACAACATATTAAAATTGTGCAGTTTTTTTCAAGCCTTTTAATAGTTAAGAATGATTATTGGTTCACTCAATAATCACGTTTATTTTTGTAACAAATTGAATTTTGTACTGTCGGTACTTTGATCCTAATTGTGTTAACTCGCTGCGCAGTGGAACAGTTACGCGCAGATAATTCTACTTCCGGTTCCCTTTATTTCCGGTTTACACAGAATATCAGGTTATTTTCTGGTCATTGTGTTAAAAATGTCATCAAGTCTCAGACAATTTAAGACCATCGGCGAACTGACAGCAATGTCTGGTAGAGGGAAGGCACGGAGAGATGCTTTGGCAGTTAAGAGGAAGGCGAAGAGCGCAACATCTGGAAAAAAAGGAGACTGGGAAGGCGGGCCAGGCGAGCGCCAAACGACCACGGCGGGTCGTGTCTGATGATGAGGTTGAGAGGGTGGGGCTGCTGGATGGTGATGGGGAGATGAGCGATGACAGCTCAAAGTCTTTGGGTAAGACGGATTTTGAGGATTCCCGCATTAGGAGTCTGGATTTCGGCAAAACGCCAGGAATGTTAGCCTTTACTGAGGATGGTTTGTCCGAACATGTCTCGATAAAAATTTAAAGAAATATCTGTGGTTATGAATTCATAAATATGTCTTTGCTACTTGACAACAGCGTATCCATAAAGGAGTCGAACAATTTATTCATGTTAAATAGTGAGGGAAAGATTGAGGTGAGGTCACCCGAGTGAAAGGCCAAAATATTGACTATCAATCAGTGGACTGATGCCTTTTTAAATTGTACCATAGTATAATTCAGAGGTATTCTACAAAAGCAGCTGAGTTGCTGAAATATATGTCTGTAATTAGAGAGGCGGCAGGCAAGGGGTTACCGTGGTACAAGTACGATGAGCAATTCCGAATGAGACTATCTCCTGCAAGTCTTGGGCCAAAATTAATTCCGATTTGTGGATGCGGACAATGACGGTTAATAGTTCAATTCCAAATGGATCAATTTTTCCAATAGGGTCATCACTTTCTGGAGGCATGGTATGCAGAGGTTTTATTAATGGCTTTTGTAAATGGGCCAAATGTCGATTTACTCATGCTTGCGAGCTTTGCGGGAGCAAGTTCCATGGCATGTTCCGTTGCGAACAGGGGCTAGATCAAATACTGGTGCAGGAAGGGGCACGTCTAGTTTTCGGGGCTTCAGGGGCAATAGATTTGTTTGTTCTCATTGGGTTAAACCCCCATAAAATTGGATCCATTAAAAGAAGCCCTAAAGTTATATAGCAATCAGCTGGTGGCTAAGGAGTTAGCTAATGGTTTCGAGTTCGGTTTTCCATTGAATTATACTGGTTCCATATTACCTACACATGCCAAAAACATGCCGTCTATTAGTGAACATATCGATATTGCTAAAGCAAAAATTGATAAAGAAGTATTGGAGGGCAGAGTTGCGGGTCCTTTTAAGCATTGGCCAGTTTCGACTTTGCGGGTTTCTCCTTTAGCCTTGATTCCAAAACACTCCCCTGGTGAATTCCGTCTTATACATAATTTATCTTATCCAGCATTCAGGTTGCTGCCAATGTCACCTGCTGACTTTGATCAACTAGGTTTCATGTTTCATAACCATTATTATGCAGGGCTGTACAAATCCTATAGCCCGACGCCCGGGACTAGTCCAAAACCAAAGTCGGGCGTGTCACTTTTTCAAAGATTTCAGTCCCGGACTAGTCCAATTTAAAAAAAAAAAAAAAAAAAAAAAAAAAAAAAAAAATTTTATAAAATTCGGGCATGTCACTGTTTGAAAGATTTCAGTCCCAGATTTGTCCACATGTCATAAAAATACTCCAGCACACTTCTCAACGTAATCCTTTAATTGCACTCGCTTATGTAATGCAATAAGCATCCACAGCGGCAATCAGCGATTACCCCGGGCAATTTTAGCAACAATCAACCATGCCGGAAGTCCTGCCTCCAAATTACTTTAATTGACAGTCGGCATTGTCGCATAATCCAATCAATTGACCTGATCTATTTTAATCCAGACCCGCTAGCCAATGAAACGAATACTACAGGTAAATCACATGTTCGTCACGTGATTACCTGTTCAACCAAGGTGAGCTGAAAATGGCGATACATTGAAACAATAACACTTAACACGTTGAAGAGTAAATAAGGATTGTTTCCTTTACTGTGTATAATGAATTATAATGAGTATGCAAGACGCAGTTTTAACATATTGAGAAATCGAAAGTATTTAGGACTTGTGTGCATTTTTTGGGACTAGTCACAATTTCTTTGGGACTAGTCACTTTTGACAGGGTGACTAGGCCCGGACTAGTGGCTAAAAAAATTATTTGTACAGCCCTGTTATGTGGACAAAATGTTAGCAATGGGTTGTTCCATAAGTTGTTCGTTGTTGGAGAAATGTTCAACTTTTATTGAATATTTGGTCAAGTATAGATCACCAGTGGGAGATTTAAAACATTATGTGGATGAGTTTTTACTTGCTGGTAATAAACATACGGATGACTGCTTAACGATTATGCAAGTATTTTTTGACATAGCGGACGAAATTGATGTTCCGGTTGCTTCTGAAAAGACAATTTGGCCGACTACAGTGTTGGTGTTTTTGGGTCTAGAAATAGATTCTGAAAATATGTTAGTTCGAATTCCAACAGATAAAATTTTGGAAATCTGAGAAAAAATCAGGGCTATGCAGTTTGCGAAGAAGACTACTTTACGTGAGATGCAATCTCTTATTGGGGTTATCAATTTTGTATGTGGGGGAGAGGGAGCAGGAAGCTTAGGGATGTGGGAGGAAATGAGGTTTAAGAGAAGAAATGTGTGGATGCGGGTGGGCAGGAGATTTATCAGAAAAAATGTGTGTGGAGGGAGGGGAAGCAGGAAGCTTAAGGGATGCCGGTGGGCAGGAGGTTTAAGAGAAAAATGTGTGTAGGGGGAGCAGGAAGCTTAAGGGGTGCGGGTGGGCAGGAGGTTTAAGAGAAGAAATGTGTATGTGGGGGAGGGAGGAGCAGGAACCTTAATGGATGCGTGTATTCATGAGGTTTAAGAGAAAATATGTTTGTGTGAGTGGGGTGGCAGGAAGCTTAAAGGTTGCGAGTGGTTGGGCAGGAGGTTTAAGGAGGTTTAAGAAAAGAAATGTTTATGTGTGGGAGGGAGGAGCAGGAATCTTAATGGATGCATGTGGGTAGGAGGTTTAAGAAAAAATATGTTTGTGTGGAGGGGAAGGGCACGGGGGGGGGGGGTGTTGGCAGGAAACGTAATGGATACGGGTGGGCAGGAGGTTTAAGAGAATAAATGTGTGGGGTAGTGGGGAGCAGGAAGCGTAAGGGATACGGGTGGACAGGAGTTTAAAAGAAGAAATGGAGGGGGTGGCAGAAAGCTTAAGGAATGCTCTAGGGCAGGAGGTTTAAGAGAAGAAATGTGTGTATGTGGGAGTGGGGTGCAGGAAGCTTAAGGGATGCGGGTGGACAAGAGGTTTAAGAGAAGAAATATATGCGAGTGTTGGTAGGGGTGGGGGCGTGGTGTGGGGGTTGCAGGAAGCTAGCATGGCCTACTTCTTTATTCCCGGAAGCAATACATATCAGAGTGGGTATGATGGGGTGGGGGCGAGGGGAAGGGTAAAGGTGGAAAGTTACCATGTTTGCGATCACAAAATGTTTTTATTCCTGACAAATATCATTTGCACGAGAACCATTTTGGTCCCAATGAAAAAAATGTATATCGTACTATAAATATGTCATTATGTAAATAGGAACACTTTTCCTTTTGAAAACAATACATCATTCGCATAATGGTGTTTTTTCAAAATATGTAAACAAAAACAAATCACACACAGGAACTATTTCAGTTTTACTGTTTTGTTTTATATTTGGCCTTTTTAAAAACCTTATAGCATCATGTGAATTAATATTAATGATTTTTACAGACATACTAGTTCATTAAAGAGAATACAATAAGAATATCGAACAAATCAAGTGACCTACTTAAGAGCACATTAGCAGATAAGATTAGGTTTATTCAGATTGAGAATGTCATTCCAAAGGTTGCACATAGAAGAGGGTCGTTGGCATAAACCACAGAATAAATGTAGTATATGTGAAGTCCTAGCAGTCGAATACCATTTTATATTGGCATGTTCTGTATATAATGAACTAAGATCAAAGCTTATCAATCAATACTATTTTCAGAGAACAATTTCCCCCACATTTAAAGAGGTGTTGTCATCAAAAAAGCAAAATACTGCGAAGAAATTGGCGAAGAAAATATATTTTTGATTGTTTTAAAATCAGAAACAAAATATTTCATTTCCGCTGATCCAAGAGACCCCCTAACTTACAGGGGAATAACATTAGCTTCGTCTATGTATAAACTTTATAGTTCAGTGTTGAATAATAGACTTTCTATATGGTCTGAAGTTGATAATAAAATTGTCGATGAGCAAAACGGTATTAGAAAAAATCGCAGCACAGTAAATCATATTGCCTCATTAACAAATATTATAGAAACATGAAAAAAGCTTAAGTTATCAACATTTTGTTCTTTTATAGATTTTCGTAAAGCATATGATTTTGTCAACAGAGAAAGACTTTGGAAGAGACTTCAGGATAGTGGCGTTTCTAGTAAAATGTTGATAGCAGTTAAGTCTTTATATACGTCTGTATCATCATGTGTAAGAGTGAACAATTTTCCAACCGATTGGTTCAACGTTAATGCTGGTTTAAGGCAAGGCTGTCCGCTGTCTCCTATACCTTTTAACTTGTTTATTAATGATTTGGCATTAAAAATCAAATCACTGGGGAAAGGTATAGAACTTGATGACGGTGAAAAGGTGTGTATATTATTATACGCTGATGATATTGTCCTAATTGCCGATAGTGAGCACGATCTTCAATTTATGTTGCATGAACTTCATAACTGGTGTGATAGCAATAGAATCTCTATAAATAATAATAAAAGTAATGTTGTTCACTTTAGGCCAAATTCTGTCCAAAAACCATATCTCGATTGTTATTTAGCGCTCGATGAGTTTGTGTGCGCGCGCTTGTTATTACGTAATGCCTATTTACTGTTAAAAATGCTACAACATACCAATAAATAGCAGTGGTCTAGTGGTTCAGCGTACATCTTTCAAAACTTACAAGTGCAAGGCTGTGGTTCAAATCCAGTTCCGGGCAACTATTACTTTATCACATATATTCTGGAGCCGTATATTTATCGATGTTACCTGTACGGAGGCTAAATAAAAATGTGAAATGTTACGCATCGATTTCTTCTTATATACCGACTTTTGGGGTGTTCACACTTGACTCATTCATGAGTTATTACCAGTTATAATATGGACTGTATAGCTTTAAGGATTGGGAAAAATGTGTGTCAATATCGGAGAAAATATCATGTGACGATGCTAAAGCAATCGGGCCATTGGCTGATGTGAAGTTTTTTACAGATGTTTCTATTTTTAATAAAGTAGGCCATATTTGTTGACGGACTGAGAAAGGGTACTGAAACTGAAACGATGCTTTTTGCGAAGTTACAAAATAATTCGGCCATTGCTTTACGGGAAGCCTTTATTTTTAATTTTAGTAACGGCAGCCATGGGTTGACGGATGAGTGCAATTTGTATAATACTGAGAAACGGTCATGAGACTTTTGTTGAAATTTCAAAACAATTGGACCAGTGGTCCATGAGAAGAAGACTTTTAAAGATGTTTCTATTTTCAGTAGCGGTTGCCGTGATTGGTGACCGATAAGTGCGATTTTACTAGTCTGAGAACGTTTATAAGGCAATGGTTTTAGTAAAATTTGAAATCAATTGGGCCATTGGTTTATAAGGGAATGGTGTCCTTGAACTTTGACCTACTGATCCCAAAGACAGTAGAGTGCTTCCTCTCATCGATCAATGTTCATGGGTGTAGGTGTTATGGCTTCGTTATCATCCGGAATCTGGTATAATTCGTCACAGAAAATATATCGTCTGTAGCACACTAGAATGGCATGGCACGATATTAATTATGTCGATGGTTCTGCATATTACGTCGACATTTAAATACGAGCGACATACGAAATCACGGTACAAAACTGGTAACGAAACGTGTTTTTTCATGAAAACCTTTTATTTTGCTAATAATATAGTCTCTACCTAAGACGATGTAGTAATATCATCAAGGCACGATACGGAAATGTAGGCATACATCAGGATCATTATGTGTATAATTTGCATTGGGTCGAGTACGAATTACATCAAATTCTGACAAAAAAAAAAATTCCGGATAATACGATTTATCGGAATTTAATGTGTTTATACTGAAGGGATTTTGTCTAACTTGCGTTTTTGATCATCTATTTATATACTTTTTTAGAAAATTTGAAACATATTCTGTTGGAATTAGTCCGATGATGTATTCTACATTAAGCTTTTGTTTCGTATATTTACTATTTATTCACGAAAAAAGCAAACCCAAAAAAGCGATAGTACGCTTGACAGTGTATCTGATGATCCACAGAGCGGTCATGCGCCTCCGTGGTCAATAGGATAAAAATACTGCGTCTGAAATTCATTGCCTCTCAATTAGAAATTGTTAATTTTTGTCGAAAGCATTGTTGTACAGTACCGACTACTGATTCTATTTAGAAAATAAATGATTGATCTCCATCCACTACAAAATTGACCGTCATTATATGGCATAAAATGTACTGAAAAATGCAGATAAACACAATTCAAATAAATATAGGAATGCAGCTTTCACAGAATACAGTAAACCCAAAAACACGCAAAATGGCAAATAAGAATGTAAAGGCGTATGGCGTCACAAACACAAAAAGGGTTGACAATTGGGCTACCGCCTTGGAACGAACAAACCAACAAACTATCTCTCTTCTCTCTCCAAAAAGTGATGAACATTTCCTTCGTCTCTTGGGACTCTTGTTCAGTCTTCGATGGAAATAATTAATTCACAAGCAAATTTAATAAAAATAAATGAAATATGTCAAATGATAGCCCTTGGCATACCTGTAGCTAATACGAAACCTCTTGATAGAATATTAAACTTCTTGAGTTGGATAGCAGAAATACCTTGATAATCGTTTTTGTTGCTGTTTGTGCTTAATATTTACGGTTTTTTATTTTTATTTTTTTACATTCTACCCAGGCAAATACTACCATTAAGTAGTACCAATAGAAACAAAACGGTGAATGTATATTTTAAATTTTGATTAAAGCTACATTTTTGTTTGTATTTGATCGATATATAAAGCAAATCTATTCAAGTTGGTGGTTAGCATGGCAACGCATTCAAAATTTACAATCACACTCATTATAACTTAATTAAACAGCATATTCTGAGTGCAGTTTATGACATTTTATTTCCAAATGTATCGGAAACAAATCATGGTGTACTAATATTGGCATCAACTAAATTTTCTAAGGTCACACTACGTTATTAACGCATTTACGTCGTAAAAAATTAAGTGTACAAAATTTACTTTGATCGTCGTCTTTTTCCATAATGCGCATGTGTAGTCTCGGTGATGGAAGGATCATGTGAACTATTGCTCTCGGCAATACTATTAAATATCTTGAGTATTTTGATCTATATACTCTTAGTGTTTTTTTATGCCGCCGAACGGTGACATATAGTAATCGCACTGTCCGTCCGTCAGTTCGTCCGTACCATCGTGTCCGGTAAATAACTGACATTCATGAACGGATTTTTAAATAACTTAGCACAAGTGTTCACCACAAAAAGACGACGTGTCGCACGCAGAATCCATGTTCGTGGCTACAAGGTCAAGGTCACACATAGAGGTCAAAGATAAAAAAAAAGAAGTGCTTTCGTGTCCCTAGTTTGTGTCCGGCAAATAAATGTGACATTCATGAACGGATTTTTAAATAACTTGGCACCATCGTGTCCGGTAGATATTTATGAAAATTTTAGGTTTGCTGTCAATAACACGTACAATTTAAAACAGCAGAATTGATTTTTAGATATTAATGATAAAGGTTCATAAATGCAATGTCAGCTTTAGTTCGATAAATTTCAGATGTTTGGTGAAGGAAGCAGTGTTAAAGGGAATGTCGGCAATCGTTTTTTGCTTTAGTTTCAAACGTCATGTGGACTTCCACTTAAATGACCCACCTGTTATTTTCTGTTTAATTAATAGTAATGATTGAAACGTTGACGACATTATAATTAGATGTTGATGAATCATTTATATTAATTAAAATGAAATTAAAATATCCATCTCAACAGCTGATTCGATTGAAACAAATTATTTCAATCTTGCAAAATAATTTCTCATAGACTGAAATGATCAGATGATAAATTATTATTTATGATAACGCTCCCTAAGAACTCCGTTACAACGTAAAGCAAGTCTCAACGAAGTCATGAAAAAAAATCACAACGACATATGTTACAATATCTGTACGTTCGTTTTACAGTATCTCTCCACGTGGTCTGCCCATGTGTTGTGAAAATACTACATTTGCATCATTTTCGTGAGGATTAATTGAATAATGTGAGGTAAACTGTTTTGATTTTGTTATCTTATATTAAACATTTCATGAACATATTCCTTAAGACTATGTAGATTGCAAGTGAAACCGAAAGTAGAAATGTGTAAACGTTAACTTTTCCCCAGTAATTTTCGATTTACAAAAGAAGAGTATTGGATGTTAAAACGTGTTACTGCTAGGTATTAGTTAGGCATCTTGTATATTTTAAAGAGAACGATTTATCTATCAATTTACCAAGATATTATATTAATATACATCTTTTGGGAATTATGTTACAAACTTTACACGTAATGTTACAGTATCATAACAGAAAAAAAAAATGTTACAGTATATCTCTGACAATGTATCAACGACGGATTTGGTGGAGTTCTCGTTCCAGGAAGAAGAGAGTATATACGTGGGTGCCATGTATTTGAGTGTGGATATGGTACTTGACGACAAGAACGAGCATGAACTATCAACGCTCACGCCCGTCCTCGTCAGCAATCCAGTAAAGACACCAGCCCTAATGGAGGGACTTCCCTGTACAGCTCTCAACTTTATATAAAGCCAGAGCTCCTGATCCAGCTGTCGAGAGACTTGGACCTGGTCCAAGCACTGAAAAGTCTGAAAATGGGCACAAAAGGTTCCACTACTGCAAAGTGTGTAAATATTCCACTGCTTCTTGAGGACATGTGTATAGACACACTCGCTCAGTCCACAAACGTCAAAAGTAAAATGCAGTAAGTGCAAGAAAACGTTTTCAGCACTCTGCGACCTGATGGAGCATACTAGAATGATTCACGAAGGTGTGCAATTATTGTGCGAAATTTGCAGTATATGGTTTAACAGCAGGTATACCCTGTGCAGGCATCGTAAGATGGAACACTCCGAGCATGTAAACTGTGTGGATGAAAAATCTTTGAAAACTTATGTTACCCGGGACATGTAAATAAGCATGTCCAGTCAAAACCATACGTCAGCAGTATATATATATATCTGCAATAAAACCTTTGGCTACATAACAAGTCTATCGAGGCACATGGGCGCGTTACACCGCCCGAAAAACCTTACTTGTGATGTTTGTGGAATAATTTTCAATAGCAATATTATATTGTCGGACCACATGATGTGAAAGCTAACATAATCATTAAGAGACTGTAACATTTTGCATGACTTTCCGTCGATGAGAGTTTGTAACGTTTAAAGGTTATTTCGTTGGGCGTTTGTAACACCCTCGTGACGATACTGTAACATCGTAAAACATAAAATAACTACTTTTTGTTTATATCTGAAGATTAATATTCATTCTGTGAGACTTAATATATATTCTATTTTACACACTAAATCCCTACCACAACAGCTCAGGAAAAAAAGATCGTTTAATGATTATTATGAAACGATTTAGAAAATGCTGTAATTTCCAATATTATTCTCTGTGAAAACATGTAACAAGCTAAAAAATGCAACAATTGCAACATCTGGTCAAAGGTAATATATAATGTAAGTAAACACCATTTTAGACCTCCGATCGGTCGCAAAAATTACAAAAATGTCATGTTTTCACAACACATGGAGAGATATTGTAACACGAACGTACAGATATTGTAACAGATGTCGTTGTGATTTTGTATCATGACTTCGTTGAGACATGCTTTACGTTGTAACGGAGTTCTCAGGGAGTGGATAAGGACAACAAAAAATAAGCGGAGTCCGCTAGTTTTCTAGACATTTCTTTTCGTAAATTAATAAAATAGGACATCATCAAATTATTTACGACTGAGTGTATTTGCACATTTATTAAAGAATTTAATAGGCTCGACCACCCAACTTCACATATCACATATATCGAGGGCATAGAGAAAAACGGGGCTATATACCAAATTGGCATACTTTAACGTTTTATGGTAATTTGATTCCTCTAGTGCCATTCTATGTTATGTAAAATATCTAGCATAGGTTATTAAATAATACCCCAGGAATGATCAGAGCACAATGGGGCTCTCTGAAAAACTACCAAAACTTGACAACAACAAGGAGACATCGAAACTTTCTTATAGCAACATGGGGATATATGCCATATGCTCCCTTGTTGTCCTTGCAGATAATGTTATTGTTATCATATCTGTAAAGTGAATTATGTCTAATCAGACACGGAAACAAGCAGACTATCAAAGCCCTGCTAAGAAAAATTTGTCGAGAAAAAGAAAAAAAAACATTGATAAATGGAAAAGAGCAAACAGGCAAAGTTGTCCAAAAAAAGGAGATGAAATACAAATACTGTAACAAATGTCACTTTAAATGTCCGCACGAAGTTTTTCAAGAATGTGCTAAGGGGAGACTCCTTAGTTTCGACTGAATGTCCATGGGGAATTTCTTATAAAGCAGAAATCTAAGAGATTAAAAGCCATGTACAGGCTAGACAATAAAAAAGAAATCCACAAATGTGGTGTTTTTGACCAGGGAGTAAGTATACTCCCTGTTTTGACTTAGTATGACATAATAGTTAATTTTGGTGTAAATAAACTTTTTGTACTGTAAGCGGTATAGAGGCTGTAAACAGAAACTAGTAACTGGTGGCTATGTTGTAAATGGTAGCTTTATTTGATCACTTCCTGCATTTTCTCCATTCGGCATAAGATTACGGGAAAAAAAGCCGGATAAGGTATGTAGAAATAGCCTTTTTATGACAACTTGGAGTGTTTGTCATTCAATTATGGATGTGTTATATCTCAAATAAGGGACAGGTATATGCTGCCGTTTGTTTATAAATGTCATGTTTTCCTTAATTTGAGTGCTGAGTGGGTGGGGTAAATGAATTGTATTTGTAGGCAGAGAAACTGACTTTGTTGCTTTCTAGCATGTATTTGCTGTATTTTGAGAGAAAATTATATGGTCTTTCAGGAATAGGGAAGGTTTGTTAGTTTTGAAAAATAGAATTCAAGTTATTTAACGTAATTAGTGTACATGTCTGAAAATAGTCTGAATTTCAAAGAAAACTGTAGACCTAAAGAAATATTGCAAACTTTATGGCAGCTAGGCTCTTACGACAAACAGCGAACTTTTGTTTGTCAAAATGTCACTCAGTCAGACACGAAACTTGAAACAACAAATAAGAAGTTTCATTCATAAGAAGAATCATTTTCATACTATTTGCCAATCCCAGATGAAACTAGAAAGGAAAAGGTGTAACAACGCTAAAGGTAACATCCGCTAAAGGCAACAACCGCCGCTAAAGGTAACAATTCCAACGCACGCTAAAGGTAACAACCTCCGCTAAAGGTAATAATCACCTCTGCCGCAGGTAACAACCCTAACGTATCAGGTAACAACTTTTCATGTTAACGAATGTACTCAACAGGCACACCTCAATAATTAATAACCCCACTTCCCACCACATATTGTGCCAGTTTATGTTTTGACCCAACACAAGTGCTTGTGGCCGGCAAAGCATAACACTAATCAATTGATAAACCAAATTAGATATTGTTGGGGGAGGGGGTGCGAATGGGCGAATGGGGGAGGGGGTGGTGGTGGAGGTGGGGCAAAGCATAACACTAATCAATTGACAAACCAAATTATATATCGTTGTGTTGGGGGGGGGGGGGGGGGGGGGGGGGGGGGGGGGGGGGGGGGGGGGGGGGGGGGGGGTGAAACCTTGAAAAATTTAAAATGTTCATTTGGGCCACACCTTCCTCCCGAGTTCCTCAAATCTTCCAACGCCACTGACGCCACTGTACTTGCAGCAGAACTGATCATTCATAAACAATGATACCTGAGTACTTACTTTGTGGCTTTCTATGCTTTTTGAGGCGCCTGTCTTCAGGCGCTGAGGCGCCTGTCTTCAGGCGCTTCATTAGTATCGTTACGTCAACACTTCTCGGTATATGATTGGTTTTCACACAGGTCACAGAGGTCAAAATTCCATTTCCCTCTTTACATCAGTGTAAATACGTCTGAAGAAATAGTGCACATCGTAATTTAAATTTTGACCATTTCGAAGTAATAAACTAACAAATGATGTAAATCACATTGTTGAGCAATTGTATTTCTTTAAGAAAAGTAAAGATTTGAAATATGTGTTTTCATGTAAACCGGCTTTAAAAATGAACACCATTTGCCAGTTTTGTTCATACAGAAAATTATAATAGAACAAGGTATGATCGCACGATTATTCATTTCATTTCACAGGAAAGTAGGGGATAAAGAGTTGTTTCTAAAAGAAAAGAAATTAGATTTACCAACTTTCAAAACAAAATCGATGATGATCACACATATTCTATAATAGCAACAGACCTACAACATGGTCCAACGTAACCCTGCAATCATGAGTGCGAATTCGGGGACCAGTAGAATTTACTGCGCTCATGACAAGAATTTACTGCGCTCATGACAAGAATTTACTGCGCTCTACACTCATGACAAGCCGTATTAAAAAATGTGGGGAAAAGCGCACACGGATTCTATGCGCGCGTTTCTACAAAATACAAAAAGGATTATCAATATATAAATATGGTTTTTGGCAGAATAATTATATATTCTATCGAATGGTATGTTTGACAATAACAGTATTGACCGATAAGATACTAAAATCGGCAAGGAACAACACCCAGCGACACCTGAAAAATTAAAATGTTCGTTGCTAGCTAGACGGTGCCCAGGTAAAAAAATACCTCTACAAATTGGACAACAACAAGATCGTCTTCTTCACATGTTGACAGTCTGAGGTGAAAGTTATACAGGTCCTGGCACAGTTAAAGAATGAAATAATTATTGCTATGGCATTTACTAGTGTTTTCACCTTTTTTGATTTTTCTCTACTGTCACAAGCCATAAATCTCAAGTCTGTTCGTACCCATACTGTGAACGTTTTGTACGCATACATACTCTTCCCATCTGATGACCATCGTACACAATGGTACAAAATGACCAATGACGAGGGTACGCAGCATCCAACGCATTTTAGACAAAAAAACGAAACGTACCCACTTTTTGTAAGAAGCGTCCATAACTATAGACTTGTCCGACAAGTTAAACCATTGTTTGATAACAAAAATCCTAAAAAAAAACACCATTTTTTTGATGGAGAACATGTTTGTATCAATTTAAAATATGCGCTATAAAAACAATTTTCGCATGTGAATTTTTTTATTTCTCGACCAATTTTTTAAAAACAAGATATTTACCACTGAAAATGTCTGTTTCACCACAATATAAAACATATTTAGGCAATACCGGTAATCAAATTGTGTCTGAAAGTAAAACAAACCTTTGGCAGAAACTATAGCGCCCCAGACAATAAGATAATTTATTATAATTTAATGTGAAGATGAGTTACTTAAACAAAATCACCGCCAATAGCGAATCTAGCGCAAGGGGTTAATACGCTTTATATGAATGAAATCACATTTTTTAAATGTTTTAAATGTTTATATCGTTCGATGTGACCGTTAATGATCGATAACTTTTAAAAGTTTGTACTTGACAAATAGTGGATCTGTTGGAACTTGAGGGCGGAAAATCAGTTAAAATGGGACGGGAGCAATGTTTTCCTCCTTATAAATAAGTTTCATAAGTGGTACCAAAAAATGGTATCATTCCCATTTTTTTTTTTTTTTGTAAATAATTTAAACTGAAACATTAAACAAAAAAAGATGGAACATATTTACTTTTATGGGAGGGTAATGGAATACTACAAGAGAATGTATATATATACTCGCGGCATCCCGTTAGTTTTTCTAAATAACATGCATTATTTCAATCATTAATAATAATTATAAGAATAGTATAAACCAATTTGTTTTTGTATATTACTGACTTTTGATAATACTGCACCAATAATATATTTCAAAATTTGGTAAAATAACATAGAAAATTGAAAACACAAAATTTTATTTAATGATATGCAAGCCGGTTTAAAGTCAAAATGTTCCTTTATAAATAAGTAGAGACGCTAATATTGATGCTTGATAAAAACCATCAAGATTACCGTGAGTCCCTTTAAGGCAAAACTACGCAAATTTTCGCAATTGGATGGGTACCTGTACCATCCCAAAATGGTGACAAAAAATCGCTAAAGAGCATCTTTTTCTCTTTTTGGGTGGGATTCTGCTTTTTAGCCGAATGGCGAAGCAAATCCAGGCTTATGGTTTGGTTTGTCCCGTCCAATTTCGTTGGTTTCTGGCCATTCAGGTATAACTATTTATGGGGTTATTGTTTGGGGATGGGGGGCTATTGGGTAGGGTGTAGGGCTTGAGAGAACCCTAGTACATACCTAACGAATAGCAACATGTTCGTACATATTAAAGTGCTTTTTATGTGACTGGAAACAGAGAATCCGTGTCCTGTGGACATATCTATTTGTATTTTCTAATACAATTAGGATACATATTCTTCCCCTTTATACAATGTAGACATGTAAGTTACATGCACACTGTCAACACCGATTTAGATAGACTGGATGCACTCTGGAAGAATTATTCTGCCATGTAAACCCTCGAGCACCTTCATTTATTATTTGATCTTTACCAAACTTACACATATTGTAAATATCAATGTAAGTTCAGACAGGTTTGAAAACCAGTCTAATCGTATTAGTAACACTGGAGTTACGACCCTTGATTTAGCTAAAAAATGCTATATTTTGCCTCATTAAGACGATAGGGCTTTTATTTGGCCAGAATTTAATGAAACTTTGTAGGGATGATCAGTACCAAATCTAGTTGCGCATGTTGTTGTCATGTTCCCCATCAAAGACTCCATATAGCAAGTAGAGCGATACCGGCCCTCTTGGACCTCTTGTTAATTTGATATTTACCAAAGCAGCCAGATCAGACAAGTAATACCAGAGTTATGGTCCTTGATTTTCTTAAATATTCTATATTGGGAACCGGGGGTCGACTCGTGGGTTCAGTTTATTATTATTTATTTTAATTATACCTTTTTTCATACTATTTTTGTTGGTTGTTAAAGAAAAATATTTAAATATTTTTTATGTTTTAGAAATATTTAAATATTATTTATGTTTTTATCATTACATGTGTTTTTTTAATTTTTAGTTGTTCAAGAAAAATAAATATTTTTTTATATATATATATATTTTATGAAACTTGTTTCAGTTTAATGTTCATTTTTTTTATTATTTATCTTTTAAAATTAAAATTGTGAGTTTATTTTAATTGTTAGCATGGGTCAAAGGTTTACATTTCTGTTGTGGGTGTTGTTATTTGTTTTTTTGTTTGTTGTTTTTCTGCAATTTTTTAAAAGAAGTACTGAAGGGAATTTTATGATGACAACCCATGCACAAGAGCCATTTTGGCAAGTAGAGCGTCCACAGGCCATATTTTGCCTCTTGTTTTGTTCCTATTCTACTATGTTGTGAAACTATTATTGGAGCAATATAATCAACAGTCAGTAATATGCAAAAATCATTATCTTTATACTATTCTTTCTTTCAAGTTATGAAGAAAACCTAACGGTGAGAGTCCCTTTAAATTAAGAAGTGGAAAACAGTGACACCAAGTTAACTATTTTGAAATTAACTCCATTTCAGTTTGGTAAAAATGTTGTTCACTAAATACATGTACTATTTCGATTCTGTTTTATTGGCAAGATCAATGATAATACAATATATTATTAATAAGGGGTGATTTCGTTCATTTTATCATGGTATTTGGTCAGTTGGTAGTATGTTAGCTTTGTTAGATAATTTAGTTAAATATTGAGACTAGGAGAGCTTTAGGCTCAATTAGCAATTCAATTTATTTGAGAAAAAAAATCACTTTGATCGACATGTTGCTACACAACGATACATTCACTGTTAGTTTACTTATGTTTTAATTTTAAGTTGCAAGCCATTATAACCATATACTGGTAGTTTTTCGAACAGACATTAGTTGAAATGTCACAACTCAGTTTTTAAATTTTACATTCAATACATGATTTAATTAAGCTTTAACATAAACAACTATGCGATTATTAACTAAACCAACAGATTGGCAGTGTATGTATTTGTTCATTAAGCGAGATAATTAAAGTAGTAATTTCTCTACTTGCTCCCCCAGAGAATACAGAAAGTTACTGTCTCAGAGGCTGATCATCTTGATCAACACATGTAATGTTTTATATTTCGGTCGATTTTCTGTGGTGGAGGTAGAAAAAAAAATCGACAGTCTACACCCTTATAGTTTAATCGTCGTGGCGTTGTCCGTCCGTCAAATTTTGCAATGTCCACTCTCTAACTCAAACAAATATTATCCAATCATTATGAAACATGGAAATACTGTTTATAGGCATAATATCTAGGTCAAGTTCGGAAACCAGCAAGATCGTCCCGGTAACAACGGAGTTCGTATTATGTCGCGGCACTTACACTTACAATCATTTATCACAGTTACAAACAAGAAAAAAACGATGGAAAGCATCAATTCGCTGGTAAGGATGTAACGTACATCTTTGTCCTCAATTCACAGCGTTTAAACATAGAGTTAAAAGGGACATGCACAGTGAAGCAGTCGACTCGATTCAGTAAAAAGACACGTCCACTTGGTAGGTCTATGCATGAAAGCAGTGATAAAACATTCATCTGCATTGTAAAACAAACACTCAACGCAAATCATACATCAACACGTGTGGCTAATGGCCATATTGTTTACATAGCAACAGTGCGCTATTAGTACTGACTGAAATCTCAAGTGTGAGGAACTAGCAACTCATTGTGTGTGGTAACACTATAACAACTGCTGATGTGCACTATGATTATAATTTGTATAAGAGTTATGAAGACTTTGTATTTGTATTAAGAAAGCATCTGTTTAGAAAAGTCAGTGCACTTCCATAAAAAATAAATAAATAAATAAAAAAAAATTGTGGTAGAAATTAGTGTTTCTAATCGAATTACTATGTGTAGCACCGCTAAATGTTAACATTCCATATATATGCAAATTGGGGTTCTGGACCAAATCTCTCGCTTTGCTCGAGTTTGATCCAGAAACCCCCAATTTGCATATATATGAAAAACTCCTACCACAAGGTGCTGAAATAAGCTGGTCCAGTGTTATATTCTGGGATTTTTTTAATAAAAGTTGATTTTTTATTAAATTAACACCCAAATCAACGAATAAACACGAAATCAACAAATTATGATTTTCTTTATAAAACTCCTACCGTGCTAAAATAAGCTGGGTTAGAGTTATATTTTGAGATGTTTTAATAGTTATTAAATTTACACCCAAATTAATGAATAAACACGAAATTAACAATTCTCCGAGCTTGAATACAAATGTGGTGGATCATACTCAAATACATTACTAAAACAATAAATCACACACTTTTTAGACTTTTTTGTAATCTCTTTGTCGAACGTACTTATATTTGTTATTTTAACACAATTTTGGATAAAAAAATATAGTTTGACTAATACAGTTGGATTATGTTTTTTTTTATCTCAAACCTCAATACGTCTAAATTTAAGACACTCGGCGTAGTACGACTTTAACCTCCAGTATTCATGTCTCATTCTAATCGAATGAGCAACACAACCAACACATACTTGATATCTTGCATAAGTGCCTTTTTCACATTTTAGGCACGGTGATACATGACTTTTTTTAATCTATATTTATGTAAACTGCAATAATCGGAATCTATTTCAAACATTGCTTTCCATTGTCTTTTTTGTATATAATTATTTTATATTTAAGAAAATTTATTTCTAATACATAACAAATAAAGAATGGAAAACGGAGGAGACTATAAACAATTTAATACACCTGTTTCAAACAGGAGTAATAGATAAGCAAACACTATCTAACGGTATTAATGCAGTAAAAGAGGTAAAGTTTCAAGCATTAGAAAATTTACGCAAGAGACGACATGCTAAAAAACAACGTAACAAAGAAAAGCAGAGATATGCTAAATTACAAAACAATGTTATAAATGAACTGAAACAAGAGCTTAAAGATAGAGAATTAAAACGGTTAGAACTGATTAAAAAAGAATATATTACAGCTGGACTGAAAAATAGAAATCCAGAATTTGTTTTTAATTTTACTTCAGAATTGAAACAAAAGCAGAAATATGCTAAATTACAAGAAAATGTTATACATGGACAAAAGCAGGAATATGCTAAATTACGAGAAAATGTTCTAGATGAACTAAAACAAGGTTTCAAAGATAGAAAATTAAAACTGGTTGACAAACCAATATGTGGCTGTTTTAAAGCATACGAGATATCTGTCGAGGGATACAAAGACCCTCAAAAACTATTCCGTGATAAGAAATCCATTATCACAAAACAAATTAGCAAAGAGCTGACAGAGACGAATGGATTAAAGTTTCAATTAGGCCTCACTGTAAATATATTCAAAGATGATGGTGCTACCAAAAAATACACCACAGCAGTAGTACACACCGAACAAAATGCAATCTTAAACCCTGAAAAAATAAATGAGTTTTAGAATTAATCATCTGCATATATACAAGAGGGCCTTGAAAGATTTACAAACACAGCATCTGGATAGGAGATTGATCACTGTGTTAAGTTTTACTTGAATATTGCAAAGTATGAACCATTAAAAGTTCTTCATATATTTCTCTGTCAAAAGAACTAGCTGATAAGAAAGCAATAATAAACGTAAAAAACAATGATGATAAATGTTTGTTTCATGCAATAAATTCTGCTCTAAATCCAGCTTCAGATCACACTGACAGATTATCAAAGTATCCTGATATATCGTTTTAAAAAAAATATGGCATTGACTTTCCCACTCCAATTTCTCAAATATATAAAGTAGAAAAACAAAACAACCTTGCTATCAATGTTTTTGGATATGTCCTAAAAGGAAAAATAAAAAGATAAGTCGTTTTTCATATAAAATATCAGAACAACCAAAGGAAATGAAAAGAATTAATCTGCTTTTAATATGCGAAGATGTTGAGATTGAAGAGGAGGAAAAGGATGAAAAGGATGAAGAAATTATAGACGACAGCTATGACCCTGATGACGATTCCAACTATGGGGAAAATGTAGATAACAGCCATGACCCTGATAATAATCCCAACTACGAGGAAAATGTAGATGACAGCTATGACCCTGATAATTATCCCGACGAACCAAAAAAATTAACAACAAAATATCACTATTGCTGGATTAAAAATCTGAATAGACTACTCTATGACCAAAACAAACACAATGGTCAAACTTACTTTTGCGATCGTTTCCTTCACGGCTTTTCTGGGAAAGGACTATTCACCGAACACAAAGAAGACTGTGATGGTATCAACAAAAATTCTTGCAAAATAAAAATGCCGCAAGAAGGTAAAAATCACATAAAATTTAAAAATCATCAAAATCAGATACCTGTGCCGTATGCAATATATGCTGATTTTGAGAGTATAATAAAACCACATTCAATCAAATTTGGAAATAAATCTGAAATTCAAAATATACACGAAGCGTGTGGATTTGGATACCAAGTTGTTAGATATGATGGTAAAGTCGAAGAACCTGTTATTTACGGAGGTGAAGATGTTGTTGAAGTGTTTTTAAATCACCTAGAATGTGAGAAGAGCAACATCAACAACACTTTTGCTCACCCAAAACCATTAATCATGACGCAGCAAAATGAGGAAGATCATGAAAAGCAACACACTGTTGGATATGCGAGAATGAAATAGAAAATGGCAAAAACTGTAAAGTAAGAGACCACTGTCATTTTACAGGTGAATACAGAGGTGCAGCAAACAAGAACTGCAACCTAAAACTAAAAATAAAATAAGATAAAACAACCATCCCTGTTGTATTTCATAATCTCAAAGGATACGATAGTCATCTCATTATGCAAAAAATGCATACAATGTCAAGTAATATTACATGCATTCCAAACAACGCTGAAAAATATATATCATTTAGCGTTGGACAAAATGTTTGGATAGCTTTAAATTTATGGCTTCATCCCTGGAAAAATTGGTTGATGCAACAGACAAATTTGATTTCAATATTACTAAAAATCAGTTTGGAGAACAAACAAATTTACTTCTGCGAAAAGGTGTTTATCCATACGAATATATGGACAGTGTGGAAAGATTTAAGGAAACACAATTGCCACCTATAGAATGGTTTTACAGCAAACTAACCGATGAAAGTATAAGTCCCGAAGCTTACGAATATGCTCAAAAAATATGGAAAGAGTTTAACTGTAAAACTCTTGGAGACTATCATGATCTCTATCTAAAAACTGATGTAACTCTGTTAGCAGATGTGTTTCAAACCTTTAGAAAAACATGTATGAATGCATACAAACTTGATGCTTTACATTACTATAATGCACCTGGATTATCTTGGGATGCTTTACTTAAACATTCAAGAATATATTTAGAACTTTTTACAGACATTGACATGCACTTCATTACAGAAAAAGGAGGAGGAATTAGTATAGTATCAAAACGATATGCAAAAGCAAACAATCCACATGTAGCTGATTATAATCCGAACGAGGAAAACAACTACTTAATGAATTTGGAGGAAAATAATCTTTACGGATGGGCAAGGAGTCAGCCACTTCCATATTCTGGCTTTGTTCTGGCTTCTGGCTTTGTTTGGAAAGCCGAAAACAAGAGAGGAACATTTTCTGAACCAAAACCTCGAAAAGGACAAATACTTGAAGTTGATTTGGAATATCCCAAAGAACTCCATGAAGCTCACAATGACTATCCGCTTGCACCGGAAAGATTAGCAGTGAAAAAAGAATGGTTGTCTGAATACCAGACAGATCTGTTTGAAAATAATAGCATGATAAATATGGAACAACTAGTCCCCAATCTTATGGACAAAGAAAAATATGTGTTACATCACAAAAACCTGCAACTGTATTTAAATTTGGGCATGAAACTAAAGAAAATACACAGAGTATTAGAATTTAATGAAAAACCATGGATGGCATCATACATCAATCTAAACACAGAACTTAGGTAAAAATCTAAATCAACCTTTGAAATGAAAAAGATTTTTGCAAACTTATGAACAACTCTGTGTTCGGTAAGACAATGGAAAATATACGCAAGCGAACTGATATAAAACTAGTCAGAACTGACGGCTCTGAAAATGAAAAAAATAAGAAAAATACTTGCCAAACCCAACTTTAACAGGCGTATACAATTTTCAGATGAATTGTCAGCATTTACATGTAAACAAAACAATAATAAAATTAAACAAACCAATCTATGTTGGGATGTCAGTATTGGATTTATCAAAGTACATGATGTATGACTGGTACTATAATACTCTAAAGAAAAGTTACGGAGATAACTGTAATTTATTATACACAGACACTGACAGCTTGCTGGTAGATATCAAAACAGAAGATGTGTACAAAGACATGGCTAAAATGAAAGATGAGTATGACTTGAGTGATTATCCGCAAAACCATCCACTGCACGATGATACAAATAAAAAACTAATAGGCCAGATGAAAGATGAGTGGGCTCATGTTCCTATAGTTGAGTATATTGGATTAAGACCCAAACTATATTCTATTTTGAGAGCGGATGAGCAGATTATTAAAAAAGCAAAGGGTGTAAAAAAATATGTGATTAAAAAACATATCATCTTTGAGAACTACAAGGATGCATTGTTTAACAAGAAAAAATACACCCATGAAATGAATATGATACGCTCAATAAAGCATGGGATATATGGTATAACAGTAAACAAAGTAACACTGTCCCCATTTTACTCAAAAAGATACATAGCACCAGATGGTATCACGACATACGCGTTTGGGTATCAGCAAGTTCTTCTTTGACGAATCCTCTCTGAGGCGCTGGTGCTTTCAAATAATATACTCTTATACCTTGCGTTATCATATAACTATTAATCTTGTGAATATCTACACTCCACATTGGATCAGTTGCTCTGCTTTTCCAGCTTCTTGTTCCCCGGGTTGATATAAATATCTTACACTGGCATTCATACAGATAGGATCATCTTAGAATGTTTTTGTTTCAACAGGAGGAGGCTTTCTTGTCTCCACATTTATTGCTTTGACAACTTCTGATAATCTTTTTACCCACTCTCTGTTGCGTTTTTGCGAATCTATTTCTTTAGCATACTGATAACCAAACAATCTTTCAGCTAATGTTTTGTTAAATTTTTCCACTATAGCTTGGTCTCTGTGTATCTCTGTTCTACCTCGTCTGATATTTACATTGTGTTTTGCCATCAACTGCGATACTGCACCCATGAATTCTCTACCTGCATCCACTTGTAATAACTTTGGATATCTTAGATGCCGACTGTATATATTTTCAAATGCTTTGGCAACTTCTTTACTATCCTTGGAAGTCAGTGGCTCTGCTTCTTTGTATCTACTCGCAATATCAACCACTGTCAATGCATATTTATATGTCTTGCGTCCAAAAGTGTCATGCCCTAAAAATAACAAATCAGCTTGATGCGCTCCATTCTTAGTAGAAACATCAAACCTGGGTCTAATTATTTTTTTGGCGCGGGTAAATAAATCTGCCACACAGCTTGTTTCTTTAAAAATTCTAATGCCTGTTTCTCACTGACACCAGCCTCTTTTGCCAATTTTTTAACTGCTGAGTAACCTCTCCAAAATCTTTTTGGGCTGTAATAAATCTTTTCCATTTTTTTTCTATTAAAGATTAAAATTTATATAACTATAAAAAAAATGGAAAAAATCACAACTGCACAATTTGATGAACTGCTCAAAGAGCAAAATCAATATAGCACGAAGAAATGAACAGAATTGGAAATAAAAAAAATATGTACTATTACATGTACAAAAATAGTGGATTTTGACCGTGGTCCATCCATGATATTGACATTATCAGATAACGGTGAAGTATGGGCGCCTGATCATCTCTGAAAAAGAATAGAGAAGATAAATGAAAATGCTAAACCACCATATTATATTCGACCACTTGGGAAAAAAATATGTAAAAACAACAAAAACAATATGTGGAATGTCTATGACTTAGTCATTCCAAAGTAAGAACAACAAAAAAAAGTATCATGCATATGACTTAGTAATTATAGTTGTTTTTTTTGTTTTTTATTAAATCAATTTATACGCCACAAATCCAGTTGCAGCCATGCCCATCACAATAAACATAATCTCTCTATTTTGTTGATCCGGAGATGGTGTATAAAAATCACTCAACTTAGGCTCCGGTTCTTGTTCCAAAAGCAAATGTTTACCAGTTATAGAATAATACTGCTTCATAGCCTGGTCCACATCATCAAAGATTGCTCTGCATGATGCTCCTTCTGCAGTTGTTTATTAATAAAATCTAATCTATCTGTTCTTTTTTTATTCCACGCCGCTTGTGCTGATTCCAATTGTTCCACGGCTTTGTCATGCCTTTGTCTTTCCTCATCTAAATGACTTCCCATTTTTGAAAATAGATAATTTGAACCGCTAAACGCCAATGCGTTTGT
The DNA here is from genome assembly GCA_037043455.1 of Cyrtodaria siliqua. Taxonomy (NCBI): domain Eukaryota; kingdom Metazoa; phylum Mollusca; class Bivalvia; order Adapedonta; family Hiatellidae; genus Cyrtodaria; species Cyrtodaria siliqua. The sequence goes on along the minus strand of JAWPHD010008595.1, from coordinate 10,113 downwards.
TAATGCACCACCGATCATCATTGCTACTGCGCTTGCCATTATTTTATATAGTATAAAAAATAATTATTTCATAATATCCGCAGGAATAATACCTTGCTTAATCAACATATCCTTCGTAGCCCTTGCTAACAGTATATCTATGGACAGCATCCCAACATCTCCCATATTAAAATCCACTTTGGGAGCTGGTCTTTTTAGTAGTTTTTTGCCAATCTCAGAATATCCAATAGTTAAACATGTTTCCACTCCAGCGTGATACAGCATATTTGCAATTTGTTTTCCGTCAATACTTGCTGCCATTTTTTATATGATTATTTGTTTTAAAATAAATTATTAAAAATCAAACTTGGTTTTTGGTGCATGCACAGCAACAGGTTGTGTAGCAACATGCGTAGTAACAGGTTGCGTAGCAACATATTTTTTGTTATGGATATACAAACCCAACCCAGCAATGCCTAATAAAAACCACACACACTGCGGAATATAATTTTTGTATACATTTATTTTGATTTTTTCTGGTTCCTCTTCACCTATTGTTATTTTTGTTATTTTATTTACATCTTGCTTTGCATCATGTGCGTGCTCTACATGAAGCAAACGCTTTGCCTTCCTTGCCGCTGCTCCCTTTTTCCCAGCCTCTATTCGTTTTGGATTTTTTACTTTTTGTTGTTTACCAGGTTGTGTAATAACAGGTTGTGTAACAACAGGTTGTTGTTCAACAGATTGTATAGCAACTTCACTCTCTTGGTTCTCCATCATTTATATTATCTGTATTCATTTTTTTAAAATCATTATGTCTAACAGTTGTCAGTATCGCTGTAAATGGCACTAAGCACATCCCATACTTGTAATACAACTCGCAACAAGCATTTGTTAAAGCATGATTAATAAATGGGTCTTCCTCCAAATCTTCTATTAGTTTTGGTGGATTGGTTACATTGAAATATTTTGATACTCCCATCACATACAAGTTAATAAAAGAATTTCCTAAAGTCTTGGTCATACTTGCCCCAAGCCGAGCTTCATATCTGCAGTAACGTTTGTTAATTTCATCCGGGGGCATGCTATCTATAATCGTGAGTTGTATGTCTCTACCCAAATATTGACGGCTACCACCACCAGCCACTATGGGTGATAATCTTTCTTTTTTTGTTTCTTGTTGCTTTGATTCATCTGTGAAACGTTCCGTGGAACCTTCCGGTATGATATCTTGTACTATTTCTTCCGCATTCATTTTTATATTAATAATTTTATTTTTTATCTTGGAATAAATATAAAACACAAAACAACCAGCAGCGATATTCACCACGCAACTAGTAATTGTTAGTATTGTTAATAGCATTGTTATTAACATTGCTATTTTTTTTTATTAACATTGCTACTTTGCTGCAAGCATTGCTATTAACGTTGCTATGAGCAATGCTATTAACATTACTAATTTGCTATGAGCAATGCTATAAGCATTACTATATCCCCCGATATTTTCATTATATTTTCATGTCAGTATTGCTATTAACATTGCTACTTTGCTGCAAGTATTGCTATTAACAGTGCTACTTTTCTGTTAGTATTATTATTACCAACAGTTGTAAAAAAAACAATTATTCAACCTATTACTAGCCATGTCCACAAGTTTATACCTGCAGATATCATGAAATAAATATTATTTTGTAATAATAAAAATATTGTAAAATAAAAATACAAAATGGATATGAGAATATCAACAGACGATTGGATTAGTGATTATGACAAAAAAAAATTAGTAGACATGCATCTAAATTTGATAAGTAATTTAAAAAAAAGAGGTGTTCACGAAGAACAAAAAATGCTTGTAATTCCTGTGACAAAGGATGGTGTACAATATTGTATATATGTTTTTAAAAGTGATTTTACAAGCTTCGATACAATCCGTTTATAAAATAAACGTTTACAATGTCAAGTGACTGCAAAAATTATTCAACCCAATAACCAGTTGGTTGGTCAGTCCTCAAAATTAACTTGGAATATTTGGTAAAGATCGGATGAACAATGAAGCCCCTATCGTCTTAAGGATACAAAATATAGCATATTTAATTATATCAAGGGCCATAACTCCGCTGTTACTAGTCCGATATGGCTGATTTTTGGACTTGTCCGAGCTTTTATTGATATTAACAATGTGTTAAAGTTTGATAAAGTTTGGTAAAGTTTGGTAAAGATATGATGAAAATCGAAGGCCCTATCATCTTAACGAGGCAAAATATAGCAATATAGCATTTTTAACTAAATCAAGGACCATAACTCTGGTGTTACTTTTCCGATCTGGTTGGTTTTCGAACTTGTCCGAGCTTTCATTTATATTAACAATGTGGTAAAATTTCGTAAAGATAGAATGAAAAATGGTTTTCGAACTCATCCGAGCTTCTATTGATATTAACATCATATTAAAGTTTGGTACAGATTGGATGAAAAATGAAGGCCCTATCATCTTAACGAGGCAAAATTTAGCATTTTGACCTAAATCAAGGGCCATAATTCCGCTGTTACTGGTCCGATATGTTTGGTTTTCGAACTTGTCCGAGCTTTCATTGATATTAACAATCTGATAAAGTTTGGTAAAATAACGAGATAAAATATAGCATTTTTAACTATACCAAGGGCCATAGCTCTGCTGTTAAAGCTTAGTAAAGATCGGATAAACAAAGAAGCCCCTATCGTCTTAACGAGGCAAAATATAGCACTTTTAACTAAATCAAGAGCCATAACTCCGCTGTTACATGACCGATCTACCTGGTTTTCTCTTCCGAGCTTTCATTGATATTAACAACCTGTTAAAGTTTGGTAAAGATTTGATGAAAAATGAAGGCCCTATCATCTTAACGAATCAAAATATAGCATTTAGAACTAAATCAAAGACCATAACTCCGCTGTTACTGGTCCGATATGAATGGTTTTCTGGTCCGATATGAATGGTTTTCGAACTTATCCGAGCTTTCATTGATATTACAAATCTGATGATCGGATAATCAATGAAGCCCCTATCGTCTTAACGAGGCAAAATATAGCATTTATAACTAAATCAAGGGCCATAACTCTGCTGTTATTAGTCCGATATGGCTGGTTTTCGAACTTAGAGCTTTCATTGATATTAGCAATCTGATAAAGAAGGATAAAAATATCGGACAGGGAAAGCAGCATTCAAGGACGACAGTCAACCACAAAACACAAAAACAAACACGCAAACAGACAAACAGAAAGGCAATAGTAATAAAAAAATGCAAACGACATCAAAAACACAAAAGGGTTGACAATAGGGCTACCGCCTTGGAACGGTCAGCGGCAAAGTAGGCCACGGGGGGTTTAAACCGGTTCTAAGGTGCACCAAACCTCAGTTTGGTAAAGATCGGATGAACAATGAAGCCCCTATCGTCTTAACGAGGCAGAATGTAGCATTTTTAACTAAATCAAGGGCTATAAATCCGCTGTTACTTGTCCGATATAGCTGGTTTTCGAACTTGTTCGAGCATTTAATGACATAATCAATGTGATAAAGCTTGGTAAAGATCGGATGAGTAATAAAGCCTCTATCATCTTAACGAGGCAAAATATAGCATTTTTAACTAAATCAAGGGCCATAATTCCGCTTTCACTAGTCCAATATGGCTGGTTTTTGAACTTGTTCGAGCTTTCAACGCCATTAACAATCTGATAAAGTTTGGTAAAGATCGGATAAACAAAGAAGCACCTATCTTCTTAACGAAGCAAAATATAGCATCTTTAACTAAATCAAGGGCCATAACTCAGCTGTTAATGGTTCGATATGGCTGATTTTTGAACTTGATTGAGCTTTTAAAGACAATAACAATCTGGTAAAGATTGGTAAAGATCGGATAAAAAATGAAGCCCCTATCGTCTTAACGAGGAAAAATATAGCATTTTTAACTAAATCAAGGGCCATAACTCCGCTGTTACAAGTCCGATATGGCTGGTTTTCGAACTTTTCCGAGATTTTATTGGTATTAATAATATGGTAAAGTTTGGTAAAGATCGGATGAACAATGAATGCCCTATCGTCTTAACGAAGCAAAATATAGCATTTTGAACTAAATCAAGGGCCATAACTCCGCTGTTACTGGTCCGATATAAATGGTTTTCGAACGTATCCGAGCTTTCATTGATATTAACAATCTGATAAAGTTTGGTAAAGATCAGATGAACAATGAAGCCCCTATCGGCTTAACGACGCAAAATATCGCATTTTTAACTAAATCAAAGGCCCAACTCCGCTGTTACTGGTCAGATAAAGCTGGTTTTTGAACTTCGAGTTTTCAAAATATAGCATTTTTAACTAAATCAAGGGCCATAACTCCGTTGTTACTGTTTCGATATGGCTGGTTTTCGGACTTGTTCGAGCTTTCAACGACATTAACAATCTGATAAAGTTTCCTAAAGATCGGATAAACAATGGAGCCCCTATCGTCTTAACGAGGCAAAATATAACATTTTTAACTAAATCAAGGGCCAAAACTCCGCTGTTACTGGTCCGATATGGCTGGTTTTCGAACTTGTTTGAGCTTTTAACAACATTAACAATCTGATAAAGTTTGGTAAAGATCGGATCAACAAAGAAGTCCCTATCTTCTTAACGATGCTAAATATAGCATTTATAACTAAAGCAAGGGCCATAACTCCGCTGTTGCTGGTCCGAAATGGCTGGTTTATGAACTTCTTCGAGTTTTCAATAACATTAAAAATCTGATAAAGTTTGGTAAAGATCGGATGAACAATGAAGCCCATATCTTCTTAACGAGGCAAAATATAGCGTTTTTAACTAAATCAAGGGCCATAACTCCGCTGTTACTGTTCCGATATGGCTGGTTTTCGAACTTGTTCGAGCTTTCAATGACATTAACAATCTGATAAAGTTTGGTAAAGATCGGATCAACAAAGAAGTCCCTATCTTCTTAACAATGCTAAATATAGCAGTTATAACTAAATCAAGGGCCACAACTCTGCTGTTGCTGGTCCGAAATGGCTGGTTTACGAACTTCTTCGAGTTTTCAATAGCACTAAAAATCTGATAAACTTTGGTAAAGATCGGATGAACAATGAAGCCCCTATCTTCTTAACGAGGCAAAATATAGCATTTTTAACTAAATCAAGGGCCATAACTCCGCTGTTACTGTTCCGATATGTCTGGTTTCGAACTTGTTCGAGCTTTCAATGAAATTAACATCTGATAAAGTTTGTTAAAGATCGGATAAACAATGAAGCTCCTATCGTCTTAACGAGGCAAAATATAGCATTTTTAACTAAATCAAGGGCCATAACTCCGCAGTTACTTATCGGAACTGGCTGGTTTTCGAACTCATCCGAGCTTTAATTGATATTAACAACCTGTGAAAGGTTGGTAAAGATTGGAAGAAAAATGAAGGCCCTATCGCCTTAACGATCAAAATATAGCATTTTGAACATAACTCCGCTGTTACTGGTCCGATATGTTTGGTTTTCAAACTTTTCCGAGCTTTCATTGATCTTAACAATCTGATAAAGATTGGTAAAGATCGGAAGATACAAGTCCGATATAGCTGGTTTTCGAACTTGTCCGAGCTTTCATTGATATTACCAATGTGATAAACTTTGGTAAAGATCGGATAAACAATGAAGGCCCTATCGTCTTAACGAGGCAAAATATAGCATTTTGAACTAAATCAAGGGCCATAACTCCGTTGTTACTAGTCCGATATAAATGGTTTACGAACTTTTCCGAGCTTTCATTGATATTAACAATCTGATAAAGTTTGGTAAAGATCAGATGAACAATGAAGCCCCTATCGTCTTAACTAGGCAAAATATAGCATTTTTAACTAAATCAAAGGCCACAACTCCGCTGTTACTGGTCAGATATGGCTGGTTTTTGAACTTCGAGTTTTCAACGACATTAGCAATCATAAAGTGTGGTAAAGATCGGATGAACATCGAAGCTCCTATCGTCTTAACGAGGCAAAATATAGCATTTTAATAAAATCAAGGGCCATAACTCCGCTGTTACTTGGCCGATATGGCTGGTTTTGCTCTGAGCTTTCATTGATATTAACAACCTGTTAAAGTTTAGTAAAGATTGGATGAACAATGAAGCCCCTATCGTCTTAACAAGGCAAAATATAGCATTTTTAACTAAATCAAGGGCCATAACTCCGCTGTTGCTTGTCCGATATAGCTGGTTTTCGAACTCATCTGAGCTTTAATTGATATTAACAACCTGTGAAAGGTTGGTAAAGATTGGATGAAAAATGAAGGCCCTATCGCCTTAACGATCAAAATATAGCATCTTGAACATAACTCCGCTGTTACTGGTCCGATATGTTTGGTTTTCAAACTTTTCCGAGCTTTCATTGATCTTAACAATCTGATAAAGATTGGTAAAGATCGGAAGATACAAGTCCGATATGGCTGGTTTTCGAACTTGTCCGAGCTTTCATTGATATTACCAATGTGGTAAACTTTGGTAAAGATCGGATAAACAATGAAGGCCCTATCGTCTTAACGAGGCAAAATATAGCATTTTGAACTAAATCAAGGGCCATAACTCCGCTCTTACTGGTCCGATATAAATGGTTTTCGAACTTCCAGTTTTCAAAGACATTAGCAGTAATAAAGTGTGGTAAAGATCGGATGAACATCGAAGCTCCTATCGTCTTAACGAGGCAAATATAGCATTTTAATAAAATCAAGGGCCATAACTCCGCTGTTACTTGGCCGATATGGCTGGTTTTGCTCTGAGCTTTCATTGATATTAACAACCTGTTAAAGTTTGGTAAAGATTGGATGAACAATGAAGCCCCTATCGTCTTAACAAGGCAAAATATAGCATTTTTTACTAAATCAAGGGCCACAACTCCGCTGTTGCTTGTCCTATATAGCTGGTTTTCAAACTTGTTCGAGCTTTCAATGACATTAACATCTGATAAAGTTTGGTAAAGATCGGTTTAACAATGAAGCCCCTATCATCTTAACGATGCAAAATATAGCATTTTTAACTAACTCCGCTGTTACTGGTCCGATATGGCTGGGTTTCGAACTTGTTCGAGCTTTTAACGACGTTAACAATCTGATAAAGTTTGGTAAAGATCGGATAAACAATGAAGCCCCTATCGTCTTAACGTTGCAAAATATAGCATTTTGAACTTAATCAAGGGCCAAAAGTCCGCTGTTATGGGTTCGATATGGCTGGTTTTTGAACTTGTTTGAGCTTTCAACGACATTGACAATCTGATAAGTTTGGTAAAGATCGGATAAGCAATGAAGCCCCTATCGTCTTAACGATGCAACATATAGCATTTCGAACTAAATCAAGGGCCATAACTCTGCTGTTACTAGTCCGATATCGCTGGTTTTTGAACTTCCAGTTTTCAACGACATTAGCAGTAATAAAGTGTGGTAAAGATCGGATGAACATCGAAGCTCCTATCGTCTTAACGAGGCAAATATAGCATTTTAATAAAATCAAGGGCCATAACTCCGCTGTTACTTGGCCGATATGGCTGGTTTTGCTCTGAGCTTTCATTGATATTAACAACCTGTTAAAGTTTGGTAAAGATTGGATGAACAATGAAGCCCCTATCGTCTTAACAAGGCAAAATATAGCATTTTTTACTAAATCAAGGGCCACAACTCCGCTGTTGCTTGTCCTATATAGCTGGTTTTCGAACTTGTTCTAGCTTTCAATGACATTAACATCTGATAAAGTTTGGTAAAGATCGGTTTAACAATGAAGCCCCTATCATCTTAACGATGCAAAATATAGCATTTTTAACTAACTCCGCTGTTACTGGTCCGATATGGCTGGTTTTCGAACTTGTTCGAGCTTTTAACGACGTTAACAATCTGATAAAGTTTGGTAAAGATCGGATAAACAATGAAGCCCCTATCGTCTTAACGTTGCAAAATATAGCATTTTGAACTTAATCAAGGGCCAAAAGTCCGCTGTTATGGGTTCGATATGGCCGGTTTTTGAACTTGTTTGAGCTTTCAACGACATTGACAATCTGATAAGTTTGGTAAAGATCAGATAAGCAATGAAGCCCCTATCGTCTTAACGATGCAACATATAGCATTTCAAACTAAATCAAGGGCCATAACTCTGCTGTTACTAGTCCGATACCGCTGGTTTTCGAATTTTTCCGAGATTTCGTTAATATTAACAATGTGATAAAGTTTGGTAAAGATCGGATGAACAATGAAGCCCCTATCGTCTTAACGAGGAAAGATATAGCATTTTTAACTAAATCAAGGGCCATAACTCCGCTGTTACAAGTCCGACATGGCTGGTTTTCGAACTTTTCCGAGCTTGCATTGATATTAACAATGTGGTAAAGTTTGGTAAAGATCGGATAAACAATGAATGCCCTATCGTCTTAACGAGGCAAAATATAGCATTTTGAACTAAATCAAGGGCCATAACTCCGCTGTTACTTGTCCGATATAAATGATTTTCGAACTTATCCGAGCTTTCATTGATATTAACAATCTGATTAAGTTTGGTAAAGATCAGATAAACAATGAAGCCCCTTTCGTCTTAACGAGGCAAAATATATCATTTTTAACTAAATCAAAGGCAACAACTCCGCTGTTACTGGTCAGATATGGCTGGTTTTTGAACTTCGAGTTTTCAACGACATTAGCAATCATAAAGTTTGGTAAAGATCGGATGAACATCGAAGCTCCTATCGTCTTAACGAGGCAAAATATAGCATTTTAATAAAATCAAAGGCCATAACTCCATTGTTACTTGGCCGATATGGCTGGTTTTCAAACTGCTCCGAGCTTTTAATGACATTAACAATCTGATAAAGTTTGGTAAAGATCGGATGAACAATGAAGCCCCTATATTCTTAACGAGGCAAAATATATTATTTTTAACTAAATCAAGGGCCATAACTCCGCTGTTACTGGTCTGATATGGCTGGTTTTCGAACTCGTTTAAGCTTTCAACGACATTAACAATCTGATAAAGGTTGGTATTGATCGGATAAACAATGAAGCCCCTATCGTCTTAACGAGGCAAAATTTAGCCTTTCGAACTAAAGCAAGGGCCATAACTCCACCGTTACTGGTACGATATGTTTGGCTTTCGAACTTATCCGAGCTTTCATTGATATTAACAATCTGATAAAGTTTGGGGGGGGGGGGGGGGGGGGGGGTAAAGATCAGATGAACAATGAAGCCCCTATCGTCCTAACGATGCAAAATATAGCATTTTTAACTAAATCAAGGGCAATAACTCTGCTGTTGATGGTCCGATATGGCTGCTTTTCGGACTTGTTCGAGCATTCAATGACATAAACATCTGATAAAGTTTGGTAAAGATCGGATAAACAATGAAGCTCCTATCCTCTTAACGAGGCAAAATATAGCATTTTTAACTAAATCAAGGGCCATCACTCCGCTGTTACTGGTCCGAAATGGCTGGTTTACGAACTTCTTCGAGTTTTCAATAACACTAAAAATCTGATAAAGTTTGGTAAAGATCGGATGAGTAATGAAGCCCCTATCTTCTTAACGAGGCAAAATATAGCATTTTTAACTAAATCAAGGGCCATAACTCCGCTGTTACTAGTCCGATATGGCTGGTTTTCAAACTTGTTTTGAGCTTTACACGACATTAACAAGTTGGTAAAGATCGGTTAAACAAAGAAGCCCCTATTTTCTTAACGAGGCAAAATATAGCATTTTTAACTAAATCAAGGGCCACAACTCCGAAGTTCCTTGTCCGATGTAGCTGGTTTTCGAACTTTTTTGAGCTTTCAATGACATTAACAATCTGATAAAGTTTGGTAAAGATCGGATGAACAATGAAGCCCCTATCTTCTTAACGAGGCAAAATATAGCATTTTTTAACTAAATCAAGGGCCATAACTCCGCTGTTACAAGTCCGATATGGATGGTTTTCGAACTTGTTCGAGCTCTCAACGACATTAACAATCTGATAAAGTTTGGTAAAGATCGGATAAGCAAAGAAGCCCCTATCGTCTTAACGATGCAAAAATATATCATTTTTAACTAAATCAAGGGCCATAACTCCGCTGTTACTGGTCTGCTATGGCTGATTTTCCAACTTTTTCGAGCTTTCAA